>CAEGAD010080771.1:0-31978 GCA_903067055.1 Poeciliopsis paucimaculata | reverse complement strand
ACTCTCACCCGGGTTAAACAAGCAAAGACACAGAAACATTCCTAAGCTAGAATGAAAGTAAACATATAAAACAAATCATTATAAGAGTAAATGAAAATATAAAAGAAACAAACAAATATAAGATAATAATAAAACAATTTACCCAACACTTTCATATCGGTGCATCGCTAATTTGTACTAAAGCTGCTAAAATCTGCAACTAAATTCAGTTGAAGCAAAATTTAAAAGAACGTTCTACTGGTTACTACACAAAATGGCCACTAGGGGGCTCACTTTGAGACGTTTGTCTTTCCTTTATTTCCTCTCATTTTGGGTAGAATATAAAAATCTTCAAAACGAATTCTGGCGAGTAGAAAAGACACATTCATTTAAAGTTTTTTTTTAAATTATTATTTATTTATTGTTTTTGTAAGTATAACAAAGGGAAGAAGATGTTAGAACTGATGACCTTTAGGTGCATCCATGCTCACCGTCTGTGCAGAGGGCATGTAAGGTCATCCAGCAGGTGACTAAATGAGTGGTCATTAATAACAAAGTTTAGTTCAGTCCCTCTCTCATTTTATGTCTCAAAGTTTCTACAAGGACGCACCGATTCTCTTTTTTTAACTTCTGATGCCAATACAGATTCTGAGGTTTAGTGACTGTCACTATGATCAGATACAGAAAAACTCCTGGATTCACTCAAAGTGTCTCCCTTTTTCTTTTTTTTTAACTCAGAAACAAATGTAGTGAAGAACAAATTTATTTGCCAACGCTGCACCAGTACAGCACATTTAAATACACCAATAACTTCACAAGCTTGGTGAAAACAAAACATTTTTGATTCTGGAACCTAGAATCAAAATAATTTTTAGCAGCTTTAGTACAAATTAGTGATGCATCAATATGGAAGTTTGGTTCAATATTGATATCCGTTATTAATGTTGCTGTTTTGGTACCGACTAAAATCAAAATCGGCAGATCAGGCCTTTTAAAGTTTGGCCAGAAAACTACAAACAGTGCACCTCTATGTTGCAAAAACAATTTTATCTCTGAGTCTTTTAAACTTTTGGATTCTGTTCCATGTTGATAAAGTTTGGAGCACTACTGGCCTTCATTATACGCAGTTCCTGAAACCACCAGTGCGTGGCGCTGTCCTCTGCCGTGAATCACCCGCTTGATCAGCCAATCATTCCTCCGTCTCATCTTTCGGCCCTTCTTGTCGTCTCACCTGTCACACCCGCTGCCACTCAGCTCTCTGGCATGTCGCGTCTCATCATGCAGCTGCATTCTGTGCATTTCACAAAACCACACCCAGCAGCAGATCTCTGGACGGAGACGCATCAGGTTTATTTTCCCAATAGATTTCAGTCTTAAAAAGAGTCTTTGGGAATCACCTGTAGCATTAAAATCTATCATGTTTAGCTCAAAACGTGAGCCGAAGCTGCGTTCTAATTATCATCGTTTTTTAATTTTACACATCTAAATTCTACTTTATATCACCATGTTATACCAGAGGTGTTGCTTCCCAGTAGGCAACAGCTGAAAAACTCTCTTGAGGGTCAGAAAACATGAGGTCAGGCCTTCAGACATCAGTCTGAAGTGAAGAGCCTCTCCCATCTCCGATCCGATTGTGTCCAGCCCTGACTCTGAACAGGACGTCCAACTGGTTCAGCTGGTCATACCGGGCTTCAGAAGGGTGTTGGTGAAAGTCTGCAGCTCAAAGAAACGTCACAATCCTGGGTGGATTGAAGCAGCTTTTGACTCATCCAGGAATGTTCGAGTGAAATCCTCTAACCTGTCGCTTCCTCTCGATTGTTTGACCTCAGAAATATGAAAAGCAAAAGGAAAAAATTAATTTTGTCAACCAAACTCGGAGTCTTCTAAGAGTTTCAGATAATTTTAATCAGGAGCAGAACCTTTTATGTAAAAAACATATCTGGTTTTCACCCGGTTCTGAAATTAGATGAATGCAACTTCAGATTAATTTTATTTACCGAAAACAAAATCCTTACAGCAACCAGGATTTGGTGAAATATTGTAATCCTATAAGAAGCTATAAAGCTACTTTATAAAATGTCTTTATTCTTCCAGGATTGTGGGGGGAAAATGGGCAACGATTTCTTTTGTTTTTTATTTTATTTTTTAATTAAAGATCTTTACTGGTTCGTTCCCAACTTATGTTTGTGTTGAACTCAAAAGCTTCTGTTAAATAGGCTTGCAGGAGTTTCTTTATGCTTCTGGCTTTTAGGCCTGTTGCAGTAAATCAATTAATCGCATGGCACATTAAAACAAGTTCAATAATTTCCATTTGCATAATTATTTTTCTCTCTTTCTACCAAAAACTGGATAAATTTTTCAATCTGCTCCTTTGGTTTCAACTGGTTAATTTTGGTTAGAGACTTTATAATTCATTTTATTTGTTGTTTTTATTTGAATATTTAAACATCTTCCAGTATTAAATGTTCCTTAGAATTTAAAGTTTATTGTTATGTGCAGATGCATTATTATTCCATTATTGCTACATTACTTGAAAATAGCCTAAAATCAACAATATTATCCTTAATCGCAGTAACTTCCAAGCTTCGACTTAAACTCGTAATTGTAACAAAAACTGTAAATACAAAATGGCTACCAGTTTAATATAAGTTTTTGTTGGTAATAAGTAGCTGCAGTAACTGGATTCCAATTAAATAAGTTTGCCTTTGAGAATAATACGAGACGCATTTCCTCTTATATCTGAGCGTTTCTCAGATTTTCTGTAAATTTGAATAACACTTCTGTTGTTGTGAACCCTGAAACTATGCTGCGATGTGCAGGAATGCACGATGAGCCGCCTGGCAACATACCTGAAGTTCATCACCGTCACATTCCTGCTTTTACAATTGTTTCATTGTTGCAATCTTCATATAGTTACAACTCTACAAACTCCTTGTCCTTTAATATTAATAAATATAATTAATGAACTGGTGTCATTTTGGAGAAGTTTGTTCTGTTGTCCTGGAGATGAACTCTGCAGGCCTGGTGTTTTTGTTGCGCAGGCCGTCAACGAGGAGACCAAAGAACATCTGTATGAGACGCTGCTGGCCGAGTGCAGAGACACCATCCAGGCCGTGAAGGAGGAACTGAAGAGCGAGGCGGTAAGAGGAACACCGAGGTCCTACGAATCTAAAAACCGAGGCCCAGCACACAGCGGAGATCGTTTAAAAACCCAGGAAGTGGTTTGGATATTCAAACGTTATTAAAAATAATTAGGTAGCGGCATGATGTACTGAAGCCACAGTGGAGCAGATTTTCCTGCGATCTTTCATCTACAACTAAGTTTGTTGCTACTTTTTCTGGAACCTAGAAGTCCACAACTTCTAGCTTGCAATCTTCTAGGTTTAATCGACCTTCAAATGTTGATTAAAAATGTTAAGGCTGCATTTACACTGCAGGCAAATGTGACCCAAATCCTACTTTTATTTTAATGTCTTCATTTTCCAAAATCTGACTTCATGGCAATCAACGCTACTTCCATATGTGACACTAAATTCAATGTATTCTATCATTTTCAACATGGCCTGAAAGTTTTATCACAATATTTTGTGGTACTATTGTGATAAAAACTATTTACTTTTTTCTGCAGCTGTTACCATAACGATACCATTTGTAATGTTTCTTTAGAAAACCGGTTACATAGAGAACTGTGATTTCTATCTCTAAAATGCACATAGTAACTGCATTTAATCATATTTATTGATATGCTTATTGAACAAACAGTAGGAAATAATAGTAAAACTAACAATCCTGATCATATGGACAGTTTTGGACGGTTTAAACAGCTTTAATTAGAATTTATTGTGAAAATGATAAACGATGCGATAAACCTCTGATTTCAGCTGATCTATGGCTTCCTTCATCTTATGATGTGGTGACCAAACTTTCAGTTCCTGTTGCTCAACTATTTTAAAGACGACGGCGTCCATTATTCAGGAAACGGCGCATTTAATTAGTAGTATGAATGACCATAATCAAATTTCAGCAAGTGATCTAAAGTGAGCATCGTGTTGTGCTGAGTGAATGTAATTTAAGAGGAAAGTTTCAGGATTTAACAGAAGACACAGAGTGGCTGAAGATGTTTCAAACTTTATCGCATCCTCCTGGTGCAGCAGACATACCAGCGCTTTTTTTCCCCGGAGAGAATCTGCTTTAATAGATGTTTGTACGAATGTGTTTTGGGCCTGAAGTTGGTTTGAAGTGTGTTTTTTAAAATAAATGTGGAAGAAAATCAAAGCGATACTTCTTCTGTTTCCAGAAACAGCGAGAGAGGAGCTCCGATAATGAAAGTGGGAAAGTGTCCAACCTTCAGTTTCTGCACAGGTAAAAATCAGAGGCTTGTGCTTCAGTGAAAATGCTCACTTCAGTCTTGGATCTGTTGGATGTAAATTAACATTCACACAATCCTCAGATCCCCACTGTACGTCAGTTAAAGTGTTTGTGTCGATATATTAAACCCGCCAAAATGCGTCGGTGTAGTCTGAGCCCAGCCTGGGAACACTGAGGATTGTGCCAGGCTTTATTTTTCCTCCTTATTTTCACCTGATATCCCTGCTGCTGCTCTTCTTCCCCAGTTATCTGACCTACATCAAGCTGTGCACACTGGTGAAGAGGAACGAGAGCATGGCCCACACTCTGCAGGCCAAACTGAAGGAAATGGGCACCGACGAGAACAAGAGGGGCCCCCGTCCACAAGACCTCATCCGACTCTATGACATCATCCTGCAGGTCCGTACCAAAACCAGAAATATTACATTTCCACCTTTAGATATGACAGACTGTTCACATTGGCTGTTTAGTATCATAATATGATCATTCAGCCATATCTTCTCTCTCTCTCTGCAGAGTCTGGCTGAGCTCTCCACCCTGCAGGGTCTGGAGGATGACCACACTTTCCAGAAAGAAGTTTCCCTCAAGACTTTGGTCTACAAGGCCTACAGGTTAGTTTTTACAGTGCTTTTGCTTCAAATTTCTATTAAAATCTTCTGTAGGAAAAGCTTCGTAGATTTTAACTTAAATCCTGCAAAATCTGATTAGTTACAAACGTTTTTAGGTTTTGAATCATTTACAGCTGAAACGATAGTTTGTGATGAATCAGTTATTGAAATGATCAACTAATTTAGTTATTGATTAATTGGTAACTTGTGTAAGACTCGAAAAGGAACGTCTCACTCAGAGCAGCAATTAAGATAAAAAAGAAAACTTTAATTATGTTTTACCCAAAATTCTTCAAGTTCCAGATTCAGCTTCATCTGGTTTAAATAATGCAAAATAAACATCATTAAGCACCTTTTTTTTATCAGTTTATGGAAAAATAATCAACAGAATAATCCCAAACTGTATTGATGCTTAGTTGTGACGTTTCAAGTGTTTTTTGCTGCAGACGCATCCTTTGCCACAAATAAGCACTAAAGTAAATATTTATTCAAAAATAAAGAAATTTAATTATTTGTTTTAATTTTTCTTGAATTTCTAATTTTGAATGAAAGTTCAAATTGAATCTGGACTTAAAGTGCAGATTTTTCCAGTTGTTATCCAATTAATATCAGAATAATTGATCAAATAATTTAGCTGCAGCTTTAATGGTATTGATGCTTAAAAAAAGTCTTAATTTAATTTTTTTAAAAAGTGATATTTAGTATTAAATGAGCTCCTATCATCTCCTGTAGTCCCAGTAGACTCATGTCTCTCTTTTTCTTCAGGTGCTTCTTCATCGCTCAGTCTTACGTTCTGGTGAAGAAGTGGAGCGAGGCGCTGGTTCTGTATGAGAGAGTCCTGAAATATGCCAAGGAGGTCCAGTCAAAGTCCAAGAGTCTCAACAACAGCCTCAAGGTTTGTTCACAGCCAACATCTTTTCATTTTTCTTTAGAGATCTTTGTAAAAAACGCCTCTCCGAACGTTTTCAGGATCTCCCTGACGTCCAGGAGCTCATCGCCGAGGTCAACGCTGAGAAATACTCGCTGCAAGCTGCTGCCATTCTGGGTGGGAACTCCTTTTAGAAAACCATGTTTTTATAGATGGCTTTATGTTAATTATACAGATTAATTCCTCTGTTTTTTATGTAAGGTCCTGAGAAAATGTAATTTTGTTTCAGACACTGATGAAGCACCTGAAGTGATCTCTCAGCAGCAGGTGAAAGATAACACGGTAAGACGGGTTAGATTTTAGACTTTCATTTATATAAAAAGTGCTACATTAAAGACAAAAACCTCTGAAGTCGTTAACTTCTCTCTTCATAAAATGTAAACAGAAATGGAGTAGCATCAGATTTTTGCAGTTGTAGGATTTTTGTTTTTTCTTTGGTAAATGAGCCAAAAAATGAGTAATTTCTCCTGCTAGCACCAGACACGTGTTTGTTTTGGTTATATTTACCCAGAATGCCTTGTGCTACAGTTTTCTTCCTGCTTTTGGAGCGACCTTAGGGACCACGGTTCACATTTTTGATCCGTAGCAGTTCGATTGCGCGTTCACACCTCCCAATTGAAACCGGACTTCCAAGTCAAACAGACCAAAGTTCAGTTAAAGCAGGTGACGGAAGACTGAATTTGTAATTGTCTTTACAATTACCTCTCTGGAGGTTCAGATCCGAGTCCACTCTGTGTAGTGATGGAGCTTCGTTCTCGTGTGCAGTAACAAATAAATGTTCTCCTCAGCCTCTGTGTGAACACCTGGACAACTTCCACCTGGACAAGACTCTGGTTGGGAAGCATCCCAACCTGGTCCAGTTCCCGCCAGAGTTCCAGCCCATCCCCTGCAAGCCTCTGTTCTTCGACCTCGCCCTCAACCACGTGGCCTTCCCACCGCTGGACGACAAGGTGGAGCAGAAGGGCAAGGGCGGCCTGACCGGCTACATCAAGGGCATATTTGGCTTTGGCAGCTAAGCTGAAGACCCGAAGGCGACGGGGCTCCAGGTTGATCAAAAAACGTGCCTATTTTTCCCAAATTGGTCAAGTCTGAATCCGATCTTAAAGTTGAGACTATAGACGAGCTTCAAGTATGACCCCATGTTCACCTGGATTCTGTAAAACCGTCAGAGTAGACCGGATAGTTCCAGACATCAGTGTCTGAATATTCATAAATCCAACAGGTGACTCTCAAAAGGATCTTCATTTCCATCGTTTCTTTAATGGAAGAGCCAGTATGAACTGGTGTTCACACCTGAAACTTATAAAAGAGTTATTTTAGTGTCCGTTTGATAGATCTGAAACTGGCCAATCCATTTAACTCTGATTATCTGTTTACTCTTGGATAAATTGGACCCATTAGATCAAGAAATATGATTCAGAACCAGTCAGATAAATCCTATATTGGAGATATTTAATGAATACGTTCAGTTTTGAGTTATTAAATATGAAAGAGTATTTTCAGTTTTTAACTTTCTTCTGATTTCCATACTTCAGTTCGTTCATATTGGTGACATGGGAATCGATTTTTACCATTTATTAAAAGGAAAATTTCAGCTTTGCTTTTTGATTTTCTTTGGATATTTTCCCAGATTGTTGTAATTCAAACCTTTCTGGTCTGGTTAGGTTTATGCAGCAGACTCCTAAGTTTTATTATTATAAATTTACTTCAGATCAGACTGAATCACCCTGATCATACGGTCAGGGCTTCCTGCTGGAGTTTTGTTTTTACCTTCAGCAGACATTAAGCCATCAGGAAGGTTTTAGCAGCCTTTCCATCATCACACCGCCACGCCTCATAGTATAAATGTTTTTACTACATGAATAGCATGTCTGGAAGTTCAGCATTGTTACAAACATCTGTTGCTACCCATTGTTTTTGTAGTAAAGAGCAGTTTTTCCTCCAAATCGAACCTCCTGGCTTCCTCTGCTCCTTTCTGGACCTGATTTCCTTGTGATAAACTTTAGCAGATGAGTTTTTTTAATGACCTTCATAAATCTGTGCTGCTGGTCTTTTTTTAAATGCTTTTGTTTTTCTCTCATTGTTTGTGTTGAAGAAGTAAGATGGACTCCTCTTCAGTAGCTTGGACGGGTGCAAAAACAAAAAATCTTGCCAAGTGTTTTCTGTCTAGTTTCTAGTACAAATATTGTATTACAATAGGAGCTTTTTTTAAGCAAATAATTACTTAATATTGAAGAAAAAGTGTTAAATCCATTGGTACATAGATTCACTCATGTCACAAGGGAAATTATCTTGTGCCTTTTCATTAAAATTAAGGAGTTATTGACTTAAAACAAGCTCCTATATCTTGCTGAAACGTTTGTTTTATTTCTAGTGTAATAAGACTAGAAGCACTAGAAACCGGACCAACATCCCTGGTTAGACTTGGTGGTTTTGCAGCGAAGAGTGTCTGATTGTTGGAAACAGCTTAAAACAATGATGGGAATGTCTTCATTTTCTCTCCAGGCTCAGAAATAAAATATATTGGCACCAAAATCAATTTTCTGATTCTCTTTTTTTATCTTTTTACATCATTATTACTTGATAAAAGGAGTGTAAAAGGTTCTGCGCACATTTGTTATGGAAATGCAGGTAATGAGACAAAGCAATGAATTAAATCTGCCGGGTTTCCCGAGATTAAATCTTTTTAATTTAAATAATTACCTGAACTCCATCCACTGTTTGGTAACTAGGATCAACTGGATTAAGTTCACTGAGATGACGTGTGGTGAATTGAACTGACACAGAAAAGCAGAAAATGTCCAAAACTTCAAGCCTGAGGGAAGTTTTGGGAAAACAAAAAAAGTCTCATCAAAGCAGCAGGTGAAGCATTCAGAGATGACTCACGACTTTTGCACAGTGTCGTATCTTTAGTGATTAAATTATTTAATTCATAAGTCATCAATTTGTGAAGGAAGGTGTGTCAGTATGAACCTGTTGGGAGGCAGGGAGTGTGAGAACGAGCGGATGCTTGAGCAGGGTGTGTGTGTGTGTGTTATGGTTTACATTTTGGTACCTGCATTTAAAGAGAATATTGCTCAACTCTGTTACCTTTAACCTCGTCTCAGAAACAGGGACACATCAAACTCCAGAGTATTTACCCGGCTGCCCTTTCTGCTCTTCGGATCGGCCATATTGATAGCAGAAATGTGTGAAATATCTTTAAGGAGAACATAAAAAATGACACTTTTCATTCACATAGTTTTAGTTCTTGTTGCACAACTGTTTATTATTTTTTTACAGAAATCTATCATATTTTATCTAAACATTTGACACTAGTTGCTCTGTGGGAACCTGTCAGCCATTTTGAAGTGACACGCCCTCATTTGTTTCTGTTTTTTTTTTTTTTTAACTGCTTTCCAATCAGGGTTGGGAGTTTTGAGACATGTTGCATTCTTTACCATTTGATCTCTGCACTGATTTTCTTCTCCTGGTCTTTTTAGCTCAACAGAGTCGGGCTGAGTTATTCTCTTATACATTTTACAACATTATCAACCACAGTGAGGGTTTATTAAAATGAAAAAATTAACCTTTGTAGCAAAGTTAATATTTGCAACCTTTACAAACTAGAGAGACGTTTTTGCTCTCATTTCAGAATAATACTGAATAAACTCATTTAGAGACGCAACTGTTACGTTATGACCTTTGGTAAGAAGACTGAAACATTTTTAATAAATATCTACTACTGGAAATATATGGTAGTTTTTAAAAAACCATTATTAAATTTCTGTTTTTACACTGCAAAAACACAAAATCTTGGTTTATTTTGGTTTAGTTTTTATTGCAAATATCTTAGCACAAAACTAACTTACAAGTAACTTTTTATTAAGATATAGGAGCTTTTAAAAGTCAATAAGTCCTTAATATTGATGAAACAGTACAAATTATAAGTGAAATAATCTGCCAGAGGAGCAAGGAATTTCAACTCTTACTGCGGGAGAAATATCTTTTATCAATATTAAGGAATTATTGATTTAAAATAAGTTCCTATTTCTTACTGAAAAGTAAAAGTAAGTCAGTTTTGTCTTATTTTAAGTTTACGAAGATATATGCACTAAAAACACGACCAAAATTTGTTTGGATTTAAAATAAAACATAAAACATTTACAAAAAGAAGATTAATACATTTTCTTACACGAGACGATGAGGCCATTTTTGTTCTGTTTCTTTCTTACATTTGAATGGTGACCTCTGACCCCAACTGAAGAAGGTCAGGCCTTCATTTCTTTAGATGTTCATTTTGATTCTGTTGTTTCCTCCTGGATGAATCATCAGTGTGTTTTTGGATCATTATGATTGTCCAGCCACGCCTGGGAACGTTCGCCACCGTTCTGAGCCTTTTACATTTATAGGTGATGATTCACTGAGGCTCACAGTGCGAAACACAAAATCCTTTTGGTCTAGTTTCTAGTGCAAATGTTTTAGTACACTAGAAATAAAACAAAACAGTGGTGGACTTTCACAAAACTAATTTACACGTAACTTTTCAGGAGCTTGTTTTAAGTGAATAATTCCTTAAAATTGTTTTTAAAAAGTACTAGCTTCACTAGCAGATTATTTCACTCATAACAATACGTTTCCCCAAGTTTAAAGTGAAATAATCTGCCAGTGAAACTAGTGCTTTCTCTTCAATATTAAGAAATTACTGACTACAAATAAGGTCCTATATGTAGCTGAGAAATTGACAAGCTACTCATTCAAAGTGTTAAATATTAGTAATACAATATATAACCATAGGCGATAGGAATACGTGTGTGTATATATATATGTATATATATATATATAGAGAGAGAGAGAGAGATCTAAGTGTGTTGTAATTTAAATACAATTTCACTGGGATTTCATTTATATTGTAAATACATAAAACCTAAATTAACATGCATGTACATGGAGATATCTTAATCTCTAAATGAGTCCAGAGAAAATTTGATTTCCTTTCTTCATGGTTGTTCATTGTGAAGTCTGGTGGCTGCAGGCAGGAATGATTTCCTCTTTTGGTATCATCGGTCTCTGGCTGAAGGCGCATTAAGATATTTCATTAGAAACTAGACAAAAAATACATCTTGGTTTTGAAGTGAAAAAATTTCACAGTGCATATCTAGTGGGAGAAAATCCCCCCA
Organism: Poeciliopsis paucimaculata; assembly: GCA_903067055.1. Classification (NCBI taxonomy): domain Eukaryota; kingdom Metazoa; phylum Chordata; class Actinopteri; order Cyprinodontiformes; family Poeciliidae; genus Poeciliopsis; species Poeciliopsis paucimaculata. The sequence continues at coordinate 20,936 of CAEGAD010080771.1, read as the reverse complement.
GAAAATAAATAAAATTATCTCCAAATATTTCGTATAAATGAGACGAATAGAGAAATCGTCATAAATCAGCATGTGGTTCCGCTGACCACTTCCTTCACTGTATTCAGAGTAACCACAGTATTACATGAGGTGTCTTGGCAACATTAAAAGTATCTGTTTTTCCAGACAGGTAAACACACCCAGAGAGCCCGGCTGTGCGGCGGCGTGTGTTCGCTCTGCGCAGAAAGCTGCCCGGCTGCATTCCTCTCCGTTACCCTGCTGCTGCAGAGACGCCCTGGATGCCTGACATGTCTGAGCTGCAGGTGTGAAGCGTCGGTCCGTTCGCCGCACACGGTGACCCAAACCTCCTGATAACGGGATGACCTATCAGCGCCGGCCGTCTGCTGACCGTACGCACAAGATGTACGCAGAGTTAGGGAGTAACTAGTTACATTTACTCAGTTACAGTTACTCATTCGCATCAGTAACTATTTCTGGAAAAATGTAGTTTTACAAATATTTTTACTAAAATGTACTTTTTACTTTTACTTGAGTATTGAGTATTATGAAGTATCTCTACTCTTACTTAAGTAAAATTTCTGGATTTTCTACCCACTGAATAAAAAACAAGAAATATTTTAACCAAAAATTCGTCAGACACAGACTTGCAATGTTTGTTAAAGTTTCATGAATTTTGTATTGAAAAAAACTGATTTGGGAAAATTGTCTTTTGCCTGAATTTGCTATTTTTTGTTACTTAAATGAACATGAATTGATATCATATCAATTATTATTGATATAAACATAAGTCAGATGGACTTTATCTTTTGGTTCGTCTGATTATGTAATTAAAAAAAAAAAAAAAACTTTCTTTGCTCTTACTTGGGTCATTTGTTGGACGGCTGCTTTTTGCTTTCATTTGAGTGAAAATATGTTGAAGTATTTCTATTTTCACTTGAGTAAAATTTCAGTTTTCTCTCCCCACTGAATGAAAAACAAGTATTCAAAATTCACCAGATACACACACCAGCAGTTTCTATTAAAGTTTCATAACTTTTTTTGAAATAACTGATTTGGATTTTATTATTTTTTTTGTTATATATGAATTATTGTCATTTTTGTCCTGAAAATACCAAAATTTCCACTTAACTTTATGCTTTACAGGACATTTTAAATATTAAATGATTGATAATTTGATCAGCTACTCAATATTTGAGTAGACTTTTCACCAAATACCTTTTTACATTTACTGAGTCTTTTCTTGGACGGCAACTTTTTACTTTTACTTGGGTAAAAAAGTGTATAAGTAGTTCTACTCTCACTTGACTACAATTTTTTTTGGCTCTCTGAATCTTAAGCTGCACAACTTAGAATCTCACATCAGCAACAGTGTCATTTTAAGAATCTTAAAAGTGTGGCATGCATGTTCAGTGTTCGGCACGAGGCTCCCCTCAATATCTTGGTTACTTTTTGCTGTAATCTCAGCTTTTAGGATTTAGGATTTACTCCTCTTATTTTTTGTTTTGCTAAACATGCAGTGGGGAGAGACTGTAAACAGCAAAGTCATGCCACAGATTTCCAACTGAATAATTGGCCTGGACTTTGACTGGGCCAATCTAACACAGAAATATGTGAATGCTAACGATGCACATCAACCTAAACACATCATTTCTTATCTGACAAGAGCAACTTCTTTCAAATTTCCTCTAAGTTATTTGTGATAAACGTTCTCTATCAAACCCCTGAGGCCGGAAACAGAAAGTCTTCATTTATGCTGAGGTTAAATTACACACAGGTTAAATTTACATCCTGATTCAGAGATTTCTGAAGACCGGATTATATTTGGGGCTATCAGATTACAAGCGAATGCCAAAGTTTTTGGATTTTGAAAACAAAGTTTCGTTCTCGTTCCACTTCACACTTATCAGTAACTTGTTTTGGTCGACCACAAAAAGGTTGTAATACGACAAATATTTTTAGAAGGCGCTGAACAAAACCCAAACACTATTAATAATTAAAGAGCTGTTAAATTAAATGATGTGTTTTTTAGTTTTGCAGAAGTCCATCCATTGTCTGTTTGAGTTGATTCATCCATGTGGTTACTGGGTGAGAAGTGGGATGTTTCAGACGATTATTTACCGTAAATCTTATTTATATCGAAGGTTAGCTCAGCATGTTGCCCATTTATGAGCCTAACTCAGAATTACTCACTCTGACTTTCCTGTTTTTGTTTTGTTCTTGCAAAAACAATAATTTGTTTCTTAACATCTGCAGAAATCCAGCTTTCCTATATTAACCTTTTAGTGTAAAATGTATCATCTTTGATACGTTATTGACCTAATAAGGTATTTTTGTCAAAAATCTGCTGAAATGAGTAAATATGTTGCACAGATATATAAATATATGTTCATTTTATATATATGCAAATATACACATAGAAATTGTACATATATATAAAATAGCCTGTGTGTATATATGTATAATACACACATTACTTTATATATATATATATATATATATATATATATAGTTACGACTTCTATGTTTTTGATGGTGATTATTAAATTAATGTAAAAGTCTGATGTATTAATTACGATACAAACTAATTTAAAAAGCAAGGTGAGTGAAAAATAATTTTTTTATACGATGAAAATACTTAATTTAAAGGAAAAATCTGAATTTTCTGACAATTATTTATGTTATCAGACCCTAAAGGTTTAATGATCTGTGTTTTCTATCTAAGATCTGATGGACTGAAGAACCTCAGAGAAAAGGAAGAAGGAGAGCGAAGAACAGGTCAGTCTGGTCCTCCTGCACCGGGCTGATACCTGGGCGGCGGCACACCTGTTACCCTGGCTGGGAGGAGCCAGCGGCGTCAAGCCCAAATATGGACTGGTGTGTCACACTGCCGCTGTGTCTGTTTGAGAAGGACCAGAGGAAGAAGAGAGACGCAGAGCGAGGAAGACAGCGGAGAAGGAGTACGACAGAGAGGGAGACGTTTCCTCTCCACCTCAAAGATGTCCAAGATGTTTAAGTCAAAGGACACAAAGAGCTCCAGCAAGATGAGCAAGTGAGTTTTTCCTCTGGATAATAACTGATGAATGCAGAAATGGAGGATATCTGTGTGTACATTTCATCTTCTGTCCTTTATGGACACTTAAGGAATGTTTTCTGCAGCTTATTCTGGAATGAGGCTCAGAAAGGCTCAAAAAAACAACCATTTACTTTTCTTGAAGCTTTCTGTATCTAATCTGAGATTTAAATCCCTCAGCAGTTGTGTTGCAAATACTGAACATGTTTATTAGTGAAAGAAAAACTGAGCATTAAAGTGTGAATATCCCTGCAGCTTGCGGAGAGTGGCTGGCACTGATTGTCTTTCTGTGTGAACAGTGTGAGGCGTGTTTTCTGATGGAAACAAAATGTTCATATTTTATTATTTCTGTTCTGCTTTCCAACCTCACAAAGGTTTCTACCTGCTGTGATGTGAACTGGGTTGGGCTGCTTTCCTTTCTCCATACTGGGTGTTGGTTCTCCAGCAACACCCACTGGTTAGTTACTGGTTCGCCAGTAATTAATCACTTCTTTATCATTTAATGATCGTTCTTCAACCACTGAACTTTAACCTTTATCATTAAAACTAACATATTACCCTTTAATAATACAGCTAATATTCCTGTCCCTATAAAAGCAGGTAACTGTGTATTTCACGCTGATGATGTTTAACTGTATTTGGTGTTTTGCACACAGTTCTGTCTTATTTCAGCAGGAACATAACGATGGATTAAACTTTAATCAATCAATAATGATGCTTTCACACAAACTGAAGCTAATTTGTTCTCGTTGTAGAACCTCCAAAGTCAAAAAACACAAAATCTTACCAAGTATTTGTGTTTAGTTTGTAGTGCAAATATCTTACCACACTTAAGATAAGACAAAACTAACTTACAGGTAACTTTTCCGCATGATTTAGAAGCTTGTTTTAAGTAAATAAGTTCCATTAGTTCATGTTATAAGTAAAAAAAATCAGGATACTTGTACTTTTTCATCATTATTTAATATTCCTGGCTTAAAATAGGCTAGTATATGTCACTAAAATGTTAATTGTATTTTATTTTTTACTTTTTTAAGTGTAATCACTACAAACTAAACAAAAATACTCAGCTCTCAGATGTGATGCCAGTGTGTGTGTGTGTGTGTGTGTTATCTCTCTATTGCATCACATACGACATGATTTAGCAAAATCAAATATTTCCACAGTCTACAAGAGTCACTTTGACGTTAAATAAATTAAAACTCCAACATTTTTTGTTTTGTTCTTACAAATGTTGCCATTCATTGAAGAAGTGAGCAGGGGAAAGTGAGCCGAACCCAGTCAGGGAGTGTTTGCTCTACCAGATTTTCTGACCTCACAACTACTACAGCTAAAGAAATGCAGACCAGCCCTTCTCAGTTATGTGGCTCGTCTTGCTCTCCTACCTTCAGGCACTTTAACTTCCCACCCACATCCATTCATGAATGCTACAACAAAATCTTATGTTTTTTTTTTTTTTTAATCAAATCTAATTAATCATGGATTTAAGTCAAACAGCTGAGAACAACTTGTCTCCTTACGTACTTTGCATATTTTCCTGTTGCTTTTTTTTTTTTTTACACAAGTCTTACCAAGTATTCTTGGTCCAGTTTCTTGTGCAATTTTCTTAGTAATCTTGAAATAAGACTAAATTAACTTTTCAGTATAGGAGCTTGTTTTAAGTAAATTATTTCTTAATATCGATTTTTTAAGTGTTTGTTCCACTGATAGATTATGTCACTTATAACAAGACATTTTAATCCAAGTTATAAGTGAATTAATCTGTCAGCAGAACTGTACTTTTTCATGAATACTAAGGAACTATACACTTAAAACAAGCTCATTTTTCTTGCTGTAAAGTTACTTGTACGTTAGTTTTGTTTTATTTTATGTGTGCTAAGATATTTGCACTAGAAACTAGACCAGAAATACTTGGTAAGATTGGATGATTTTGCAGCGTGTAGGGAGACATGATGCCATTGGAAAACACAACAACCCAATACAAATACCACTAAATCTTGAGCTATGCTAACTGGATGCTCACCTCTGCATGCTGGCTGCTTGAAAGTAAAAGTAAAATAGATGTCATGATTTATTTTCTGATTAATTTGTCTAAAAGAAGAAAGCGATAGATTATGAAAATGCCTTCCTAATTACACACATCTCATCCCAGTAGAAGTGCACAATTCACCAGGGTTGAGTACAAAAACAAGGGATTTGAGTTTGATTACACTTTGCTCTCAGTGGAGACATTTAAAATATGAATATATGTAGAAAAGCTGATAGGAAATGAAAAGATTTGTGCAAATATGCAGTTTTTTTTATGAAAGAGGAAGACAAAGTTGAATTAGTGAACAGGAGAGCAGAAATAGGGACGTGTCAAAAGTGACACACAATGATAATTGTGATAATTTCCGCACATGTAGACACAAAACACATTTTTCTCTACACTAACATACATGGCAACATGGGAAACTATGTGTAAGCAGCTTAACAAAGGCTTCGCTGTAATCCGTAGTGTTTTAAATTTAAACTCTTTGCACTGAAATCATGGGGGATCCTAAAAGACGAAATTTGCACCCGTATTTGAGGAAAACACACATTGTGTGAAGACAGGAAGAACCCTTAGGTTGACTGTGTTTCTGCAGCAACGTCTGAAGGTGTAAACTGTCACTATGTCACTGCTGTCCCTCTTTAAAGACACTTTTATAAAATTACACTAAATCATTTTTTCACTAAGTAGGTCATTTTATTGGCTCTATGCATCAAATTATTTTTACTAGTTTTATTTTTTGTTCCACATCACTTATTATGGACTTGAACAAGAAGGTGCATAGAGAAAAAGAACAAAATTTGAAATTAAACTCAAGTAAAAACACAAAGGAGTGAAAGCATTTCAGTCAAAAGATAAGATAGAAATGAACATTTGGTTTACATAATCTGTCAGATGCCTCCCATAAGAACAACAGAGTGAGATCTGACTTTTATGCTTTGTTACTAAAGAATAAAATATAATTCTGTGTAGTCCCACGATGGAGAAATTTAGGTTGAAGGTAAACAGAAGAGCGCAGATTCAAACTAAGGTAAAATTAAAATACTGTCATCCAGCATTTCTTCCAAACTGTGAAAACCAAAAACACATTCTTCTTACTTGTATTGAAATCCTGAGGAAATCGGCTCGGTCCGGGAGAGACGGAAGCGCAGCACCGCCGTTGTTCTCATACCGGCTTTTCCTGCTGAGTGAGCGGAACCGGTACCGGTACCGGCCCGCAGAGGGAGCGGGGACACTCCTGAGCCGGAAGAAACGGCAGGAATTTACACTCGAGACGAAAAGAAGCTAATTTGTCTACTTCCTGAAATCGGTTGCCGTGGTTTCTGTAGCCATGGTTACGTCAGGGCGACGCGTTCCGTTGATGTATACAGCAACATTTCAGGTTAATAACAGCCCACTGATTAACCACAAAACAGCAGCAAATAAGTATTTAAGCTCACTCTTCACTAAATTTATAAAATGGTGTCTTTTTTCTACTGTTTGAATCTAAATATATATAAATAAAATGAGTCATGAAGTCTCTGTAAACAAAATTGTCTTTCAAAAAAAAGGACTAGTTGAGACTAATACACCAGATTGAAAACTTTTGTCATCCAGTTTAAGAAAAACAATAATTTAAACACATGGAAATTATTTAGCTTGTTTTAATTTATCATGCGATCAATTAACTGATTTATTGCTTTTTGCAACAGGCCTAAATATGTCTCAGTGAGTTTGCTGTAAAAAAGGTTAGACTGAAGTTTTAATGATTACTGAGTTCACATTTTAAATTGCCTTAAATAACATAAATTAGGCATTAGCATAGATAGCTTCACTAACAGCAGTTCCTGTAAATTATACCTTAACATGAGGATGTAGTCTTCCTCCCTCATTTATAGCAACCACACCAAACAGGGTTGTAAAATGACCTGCTATCACTAGCATATTTAGCTGGCTAGTACAAATCAAGTGTAAAACCAGCAGATTCTCCTCAGGGTTTGATTTTTCCTGTGCAAACATTGTTTAAGTTTTTATGAAATGTACTACCTATTCAGTAAATTGTTAAGAAAGATTTTATTCGAATTAGTTTTAATGTTAGTTGATCATTACCAATATGTCAGTTTTGTAATTTTATCTTCGCATGTACAACACTGATTTGTCTTTTCTTTTTATAAACTACAGTACTTTAGTTCAGAGTGTAAGTGATCAATTATGAGGTTGGGTGACTGATCTGAGGAAAGATTTAACTACATGGTCTATAGGATATTTTGTGATTTTTTTAAAAGTCCAATTTATTTCTCTGAAGTTATTTATAACAAATGCTTTTAGACAAAAATTAAAGAAATCCACAATTATTTTCTGTATAAAACGATGCTGTTCATTTGAATGTACTTTGTTACATTGCAAGACAGGAACAAATCAGACGAAATTATGTAGCATATTCATAAGATACTGTTTAATCAGTGATTGTTGGTGTAATTTGAATGTTTGTAGTTTAACTGCACTCTTTTTGTCTGCAGGTCTCAGTCCACCAATATATCTGTGCTGGTTGCCGAGATGCAGATGGACTCTGACGAGGTGACGAAAAATGTCCTTCAGGCTGAAGAACTGCTGTTACTGGTGAGAAGGGAAACATGCTTCAATATAAAGCTGTGTAATTATATCTTTTCATCTTTCACAATCAATTTCTGTTTTTTTCATTATTATTTTTACCCACCAGGATATCGAAAATGACAAGAAAGAGAAAGAATTTGAGCACATGAAAGAGATCAATCATATATTGGGCATTGCAGAGGGCCTCCTGGAGACGCTCTTTCTGAACATTGCCAAACTCAAGACAACCAACTTCTCTCACTGTGCAGCTATTGAGGCAGAGTGAGTGCATGAGACAAAAACAAATTTGTTGAGCTCCAGTTTGATAAGAACACATAGATATCAGTCTATTGCAAAAATACAAAATATTGCTAAATATTATTGGTCTAATTTCTAGTGCAAACATTTTAGTGCACTTTAAATTAGACAAAACTAAACTACAGTAACTATTCAGCAAAATATAGCAGCTTGTTTTAAGTATAATTCTTATATTCCCATATAATTCATAAATAATTCCACTAGTAAGTTTTACTTTTCTAGTAACTAGAGAGGTTACTAGAAAAGTAAAATTTCTAGGAAGTTGGTTTTATTTTATCAAGATATTTGCTCTAGAAATCAGACCAAAAACACTTAATATTTTTTTGTTTTTGCAGTTTATTTTGCTTGTTTGTTTATTTTTACATTGTTTTTTTGTCCTTGTTTTTCCGTCCAGCATTCACAACCTACACGACCGATGGGCAAAAGACACTGCTGAATATGTAAGGCTCTATGAGCAAATTGAAGACGTGTCTCGGATGCCCAGAATTAACTGGGAGCCTGTTTTTGCGGATAAGGAAGTAAGTTCTGATCATTCCCTCCAACATCAATGAAATATTTAATGGTATTGCTTAAAATGAGCATTTATTAACTGAGTTCTTGTGCTGCTTATGCTGTCAGAGAGCGCTGAGCTCAGATGAGTATGGCCCAACGCTGGCGGACCTGGAGAAGCAGATTGCTGCTCAGAATATCTTGCATAAAGAGCTGGAGGCTTACAACTCACAGCTCTGCGTCAGCTCTGCTGGCAGCAAGGTGCGCACCAAAACACACCTTCAGGAAGCATCTCCATTTTCCTCCGCCTTACTTTGAGACTGATAGTTTACCCGGCATGTTGCTGCCTTGTCTTTCAGGAGAAACACACGTCATTGAAAAGGCAATATAACACTATGCTGGTGAGTTGATTTTTTTGAAACCAAACACATTCAGGTTAAAAAGGAGCAAGAGTGTTGTTTTCTATTTACACTGCAAAACCACAAATTTGTGTCAATTAGTTTTGATGTAATTTTCAGTGCAAATATCTTAGCAGACTTGAAATAAATAGCTTATTTTCAGTCAATAGTGTTTAAATGGAGCTGTTTTCCTTCAGGAAAAATCCAAGTTGCGCAGCCAGTATCTGAGCAGCCTCTACCAGCACATGAGAGACTGCAACAAGGAGATGGCCTTCCTGAGAGAAGAGCAGGAAAAGATCAAGAAGCAGGACTGGAGCGATCAAATGGCGGATCCTGCTGGTGTTCGCCTGCAGTATGAGGTCAGAACTCAGTTAAAGGGAACAAAATGGGTTTTTGAAAATCTCATGCATAGCTTTGACTCTTTGCACGTGACGTCACGTTCTCCAGAACTCCACCCACTCCGCCATGACGGATGTCAAATCAACCAACGCGCTCCTTTAAAAACGGGCATCTTTTACCAAATATTACTTCTATTTAGTTGATTTCACTTTAAAAATGGTCATAGGGTGCTGCGTGGTCGGCTGTACAAACAGAAGAGGATGCAAACCAAACTTGTCGTTTTATTTTATAACTTTTAAAGAGGAAAGATACAACGGCCTTTAATCAAAACGGCAGCTGTTAATAATAATAACAGCTGCCGTTTCATAATAATAACTGTCAGTTATATATATATGTGCGTGTGTGTATTTGATATATTAGAAATATTATATTATGGAGCAGGTACGTGGCTAACCGTTAGTAACCATGGAAACAGTGCACCGCCGTCATGTAGCCTAGCATGTATGTTTAAAAAAAAATGGTTAGCATCTCGTCTTTTGTACGTTTTTAAGCCCGCTCCGGTGTAAAGGGAGACGCCGTTTATTTATACATATAAATCACGTGTTGTGGATTCAGGCAAGGTTGGTAATTTTAACGGTTCGGTTTCTAAGCTAGCTGTTTATAACTTGTTTAAATATCGCCGTCTGTGAGCCCCAACCAGGTGTGTTACGTTCACAGATTAATTAGCTCGACTCGAAAAAGTAGAAGCCACGAGTAAACTGGGGAAAAAAACAACTTTAGAAAACAATCATAGGCGTAGGAACCGGGGGACTTGTCCCCCCCAATACTGGAGACAATCTCATTCGTCCTACCCAATAATTTCACCGCAGTTGCCAAAAATTTTGAAATCTTCCACTCGCGTGCTTTTATTTTGAAGGCACAAAATTAAAAAAAAAGTTTTTTATTTTATATCTCAAATTTATTTAGTGACATAGTTGCAAAGGGTCAGTAGTCTGTCTTCTGCTGAGCTGCATATAAACTTCTTGTAGTAATTTTAGACTTTTTTGCTTGTTGTGTAAGTTCCTGGCTGCCTAATATAAATTAAATACCCATCCTGTTAATTTTAAGGCATTGCATGTTGAGAACAACTTGTAATATTCTTTCAATCAGAACTTCAAGAGCAAAGAGCTTTTGGATCACGAGGGCAGAGTGAACAGACTCGAGGATGAGGGTGAAACGTACATTTCCCTGAAACACCCAGCCAGCCACCTGATAACGGTACTGAAACCAAAGATTTTATCTAAATTAAAACTTTTAAGTTGACCAAGAATTAAAACCAAATATATTCTTTCCATCAAGGCCCAAAACAGAGCTGTGAAAAACGAGTGGCAGAAGTTCCTGAACCTCTGCATATGTCAAGAAGAACATCTGAACAATATACAGGAATTCAATAAGGTAGGTACAGTTTGTAAAAGCACAATACTGGAGGGTATGCTGCACTGTAAAACATTTGAAGGTGGTTAAACTTGAAAATGAAAGTCCACCTGCTTCCTGGAAAATGCAGTTTCAGTTGACAAGAAAATTGTTTTGGTTTTAACTCAGAAATTAAAATTGATTTAACAACAGGAGACAAGTTTTCTAAACATTGTTCATCTTGGATTGTGAGTTTTAACTTAATGCTGCAATTTAAACCAAATAATTATTTCACAATATGCAAGAAAAAGCCTGCCCTCACCTGGTCAAAGAGCCACATTTCTCTATTATTTTACTCGCATTGTCAAGTTAAATAAACAACTTATTTTAGAATAATTTAACTTCTTGCTTCAAATTGAATAAAATTTCTGACATAATTATTAAACATCACAATGAATTTTAGTGTGAACAGGACATTATCCTCAAGCTTTAAAATAAACATTTGCCTTAATAAAACACAAGAGTCAGATCAATGTAACGCACTTCCATCTCAGGATACAGAAACAAGCTGCTAAGCATTCTGGGAAATAGTTCCCACTCCTGTCTTTTTCTTCTTTCAGTTTTTTTAAGTGCTAACCTAAAAACTCTAGTTTATTCAACTCTTGGAGGTTTGACAAAATTAATAAAACTTCAACATAACTTACAAAGTTTTCACAAAGTCACACCTTTTGGTTCAAAATCTAAATCTGGCTAAATTTATTTGACTTAAAGAGTAGAAGGTAGTAGACGCAACTAAATGCGGCTCAAATGTTTTACAGTGTATGGACACATGTCCTAATTGTCCAGCTTGTTTTTATACGTCATAACGAGTGAATGTCCATTTTCCAGTACCAAATGGACTCTCAGAAGCTGTCAGAGACACTGAGTCAACTCAACAGCTGCACGAGTCCAGAGTCTCTAAAGACGAAGAGCAACATCGGGTCGCTGCTGCAGCTTCAGGTGAGACAAAGAGAGAAGAAAGAGAGTTGAGACTTACTAAATGTGACCAAAGCTGTTTTGGATTTACTTGTTCGAGCCTGTCCCGCAAACCTGCCGCCAACATTGACGTCAAATATCAAAAGCAATTGTCTTTATCATTGTGAATGTATAAATACAAATACTTTATACTGCTGTATATTCATTTACTTCCTAACCACTGCAAAAACACAAAACCTTACTAAGTGTTTTTGTTTAGGTTCTGGTGGAAAAATCTTAACACAGAACAAAACTAACTTTTCAGCCACATATAGAAGCTTGTTTTAAGAAAACACTCATTAAAATTGATGGTAAAAAGTGCCAGTTCCGTTGACAGATTACTTTACTAATATCATGAGAAATATCTTTTGTTGTAAATGAAATAATCTGCCAGTGAAACTCGTCTTTGTTACATTAGTGGGAATAAAAGGCGTCCAAGTAAAAGGCAATTGGACTTCTTTTCTTGTTTTTTGAAGATAAACACACATTTTTACGTAAAATGCAATAATTTAGCGTTCCTTTAGTGTATGTTTTTTCATTTGTATCAAAGGATGTATCTGCAGCTAAAAATTACATCTAACGTCAAAACTTCAGCTATTTCTGCTTGACTTAGGATAAATGAAGCTTAAGACTGATCTATTGATTTTTTTTTAATAACCCTATTAATAATTTGACAGAAAGAAAATATATATTTTTTTTTTTACAGATTTTGAATTGGATAAAGCTAAAGTTATGCCACTTGAGGACATATTTACGCACCAAGAAGGGTTTTTTTAAATCTTAAATGCAAAATGTATTTATTATTTTATACAGTTTTGGCTTAATTGCTTCTCTGAGTGTGGTATTCTTCCAGAAATCCGCTATATTCTTAGCTTGTATACTCCAGTTAATGATTAATCAAGTACTAAAATCAAGTACAACTTTTTTAATAATCGATTCATCTGGTTAATTGATTAATCCCTATCCTGGATGCCTGAGAATCCTAGATTAACACAAACAGGGATGCACATGCTTTGGCTTTTGTAGCACCAGTAGAGATTTCTTCTTTACAAATTTGAGCTAAAATGAACAATGCATTTTGTGATGTGAAGGAATGTGAAGGCACTCAAAGAGAAAGGTGACATTAGGCTTAAAAATTAACAGAGGTAAATGATGTGTGAGCGAAGAATTAGCAACCAAAAATCATCTGTCTTACAAGCTTACTGCTAGATGACAGGGTCACCTCAGAAGACACAAATTAGGATTGGGTTAGGACATTCTTCCTCTGGATTTTCATGTTTCTCTCTAGGTGGAGGAAAATACTGTCCACACCGCGGAGCAGCAACTGGCCGACCTGAGGCGAAGGAGTACAACTATTCCTCCTCTGAAGCTGCGCCGCACTCCCACCAACAAACCCATCACGTTGGTGTCCCTGTGCGACTGGGAGACTGACAAGGTGTGGCCCTGACCTCCGTCAAATACCTCAGTTGTTTCTAAACAGTGGATTAAAAACGTCTTTACACTTCATGAGCTGTGTTTTACAGTGCGTTTCCATTGTTATTTGTGTAGGGTTCTATTTCAAGAGAGGAAAAATTTACCCTGAAGTCATTCTCCGACAACAACAACTGGAAAGTTATTTCTTCTGACGGAGCAACTAAAACCTTCCCTGCAGTTTGCTTCACAATCCCACCTCCTGACCCAGATGCTATTGACAATGTTAACCTGTAAGTAACGGAAAGCTGCACTATATTTAAAGGGGATCTGCTAGGCAAAATTCACTTTTTGCATGTTTTTATGCTTCAATTTGGGTCTCAACTGTTTGCAAAAACCAAACAACCATTTTGCGCCAATAGGTTGATGGTCCTTAGCGTCTGGAAAACAAGCTGTTTCAAAAACCTTCTAAATGTTGAGTCGCAATCCATGTGTACTGCACTGTTACCTTGCAACCCAAGCAGAGCTCCACCATGTTAGGCCAGCTGGTTTTACCGCTGTATGGGCTGTACAATGGCTTCTGGAAAAGACAAGTGTTTTGTTGTTGACTTCCCATTCAGAAACCACTTGCTGCATTCTTGTTGGTCGTGCAGAAGGCTCCACTTGTCCTTTTCAAAGATGCACAGTTGTACATCTATTTGCAGCCATTTTCACATGCAAGTGTAAGCGTGTGGAGAGTAGCAGCTTATTAGGATTTAAAGTGAAAAGAGGCCCTAAAAAGAGCTCAAGACAACCACAACTGAGCAGACTAAAATCTCATTATCTAAGAATGATTCTGTGCAAATATAATGATACATAATATCATGTTTTGTGTAGCCCATAGACCTATCCCAACCTGTTCAGGGGAGCGTAATAGGTCACAATATGACACTCATCCTCTCCATTTTGTTCTTGTCTCATCAGTTTGGGCAGTGAGCTAGCAGAAACCAAGAGAAGGAGAGCAGATCTGGCGACGTCCCTGAAGAATAATAAACCAGAAATCACTCAAGCTCTACAGTCAGGTATTTGTCTTTCACTTCTTACCATCATGATTCAGATGTTTAATCTGTGAACAATGCCTCAGTTTCCACTGAAATCAGATCGATCAGAGGATAACTTCACTGTTTCTTCCCTCAGCTCCAGTTTCTTCAGCTCCACCAGACTCCAAACTGGCAGCTGTGGCTCAGCAGCTGAACCAGCTGGACTCCGACCTGGCCAACACGGAGCAGGGCATGCTGAGCCGTCTGCGAACCCCGGTGAGCTGCACCGACCCGACCGGAGATCTGGCCAAGAAGCTGAGAGAGCAGGAGGTGAGTCGCCACAAACACTGCTGGTTTCAGTGGAAGTGAAGTCCTGGTCACTGGTTTCATTAGAGAGATTTCACTTAGTGGTTTCTCTTCTCCTTTTTGGAGGTTTAAAATAAAAGCAGGGAGAAAAAAAATCATAATTCACATCATTATTATTGCACGTTTTTATTGATTGCAACACTTGTAACACTTGTAACAAGTGTTTATAGATAAGATGATCTGACATCTGATCGGTCACTAATTTATGTTAAAACTAACTGCTTTATACAGCAAGCTGCCAAGACGCTGAATGCTCTGGAGCAGCAGAGACAGACAGCCCAGGTTAACCTGCAGCCTTTGCTGTCCAAAGATCCCAACGGGACTTCTTCCGGACTCCCGCAAAAACTCAGCGCCACCAATGACAAGTACGACAACCTGGCCAGGCTGGCGGATCTCTACAACAAAAAGTAAGTCTTTTCTAAAGACAAAGAAGCACAAAAGGTACATTCACTAAATTCAATTTGGCTTATTTATGCAGCAGAGACAAGCAGATGTGATTCATGTCCACAGAAATAGAATTTTAAAACATTAGAGAAGATCTAAATTGATGGAGGAAACCATGTTGGGTTAAAGTTTCATCCTTCTGCTTAGAGCTTAGACACTGTAATTTATGTAATTGTTTTCATAAAAACTGTTGGAACAAGAAAATAGTAACATTTTATTTTTTAATGATTTACACTACTTAATTCTTAGTAACCTAAACACTTATTAATCCACACACAGATATAAATAACCAAATTACATCTTAATTTGTTTTTAAACTAATATTAGCTATGATAAAATAGCTATTTGTGAACTAATGACCAATAACGTTGCATTTGAGAATTTATATTTGATATAAAATTCAAAATTCAAATAATTTGTAAAACAAGTAATATGGAAATGATGCTCCACAAGAGGTGACTGTGGTGCAATGCCAGATAACAACAGCAACAAAAGCTAAACAAAAGTCTCTCTTATTGTTATCTAAGGAACATGCTGACAAGTAGTGGTTTCACAGAACTACCTGCTAGTAGTTTGAAGAGACTCAAACTGCTATAAGTGCTAATAAATACGTTATATCTTCAGCTTTATCCTAATTTATCAGTCGTTTTAAACGTAGTATTTAAAACTATGATGATTTGAAAAATGTTACTTTATTATAATTACATTAAAGCAATCTTATCTGTGATTATCACATGAACTAAAAATGTAAATTTGTGTTAAGTGGTGCTAAATTTGACAGCTTTTATGTAACAAAATCCATTTCATTCCCAAGTTTATGTTCTGATTTGTTGCCCTAGACTTCATCTATCTTTCCTCTATTTTATCAGAGCAAATGCGTCTCTCAACCTGGAGAATCAAATACAGAAGGTCGACGGTCTTGTGTCTGGATTCGAGAGAGACCTGAGTGCAGATGGTCCAATTCCTGACATACCAAATGCAATTCAAGCCCGAGCTGAGGCTATTCAGGTGAGTAAAATCACGCAAACACGTGTTGAAAGGTACAAATCTTTATCCTGAGAAATATTTTAACTGGAGTGTCATGTTTGTTGTGCTCAGCGCCAGCGGCGGTCTGTTGCTGCTGCCCAGGACGACATGATAAAACTGAATCAGGATTTGGAGGCGACTGAGAGGTTGTGCAGCTCCCTGCAGAAAAACCACCAGGAGTACTGCCCTGACATCCAGCGCCAGAGGAATGATGTCAAACAGCTGCAGAGTCGCTACACAAATGTCGCCAGCCAGCTGAAGGAAAGGTGCGGTAATTACTTTAACACAGTGGTTACCAAAGATTTTCTGGGCCTCCCTATGGATTACAATACAACCTCCCACCCCCCAAAAAAAGAAAAAAAAATCAACGAGGCACACACATCATTCAACCAGACATAAACCTATACACATATTTTGTTTTCAAAATATAGTGTGTTTTGCAACGAAACACAATACAAACCATCTTTACAGTGAAACACTTTTGTTTTTGTTTTCCATTCATCCATACCACTTCCCGTGCCCCCATGTAATGGCACTGTGCCCCCACTAGAGGGCGTGCCCCACACTTTGGGAACCACTGCTTTAACATAATATATAATATAAACATACAGCCTTAAGTGACAAAATGACTCTGCAGAAGTTAACACAACTTACACTTGTGGTTCTTTTCTTAGGGAAAATGTGCTACAAGAAGCTTCAGCTAAGCACAAGGACTTCCAGAACACATGCCAATCCCTCAACTCCTTCCTGGACAACCTGCCGACAAATCAGACAAACTCCAGCGATGATCTGTCCCAGCTCACTGCCAAGCAGAGCTCCCAGAAGGTGAGACAAGATGTGAACCAGGCAAAAGTCAGAAAAGGTGGATTTGATTTTAAGGTTGTGGTCATTGTTCTCTTCTGCATTGTTGTTCTGACCTCCTGTTTGATGTATTTTTAAGGTAATTCCTGGGAGCGGCCATGTTGCCACTGCCAGAAGTGGTGAGATGGCCGCTCCCAGGAATTACCGTACCATCTTAGCACGTCTTACCAGAAGTGGTAAGGTGGCCCCTCCTGGGAACCTTCACCACTGTCCATGTATTCTTTGTTTGTAAACAAAGGCTCTGATGGTGATTCACTTTTGCTCCAAATTCCTAGAAATGTCATTGTAACCTTTTCCAGACTGATCAATGTTAGTGACTCAATTTTTTTTTTTTTTGATTGTTTTTAGATTGGGACATGATTGGTTCCTTTTTGAGATCTGTTAGGAAAATTTTCAGACAGGCCAGTAGGACGATGTGTTGTGACTTGGCGCTATATTGAACTGTATTTGTGATTTATGTTGTAGCGAGTCGTGGATGACCTGAAGCGCAAGGAAGAGGACATGGAAAGAGTGGCTGACCTCTCTCAAGACCTGCAGAATCTACTCAATGTAAGAACAAAACAGAAAATACTGTGATTAATATTTACTGTTTAAGTTATTAGTAATTTAAGTTATTAAAATGTTAACCTTTTATGTCTTTGTAGGAGTATGAGGCTGATGTTGACAAATACAACGGCACACTTGAACAAGCTGGCAAGGCCGTTTCAAAGAAGCCCCAAATGCTCACACTCTGTGACGCTGTCGACAAAGAGGTACATATGGTTTTACCACAATGGTTTTTTTTTATTAATAAAGTTTTTTATTGAAAAACTATTTTGTTGCAGGAAAGAAATCTGACAAAACGTTATGCTGAAGCAACATCGCAAAACATTCAACGGCAAAAACAGATGGACTTGGCAAAGAATTTAATTTCACAAGTAAGAAAGTCATAAAAATACATTTAAACCCTTGAAACTGTACCTGCTTGTTAAAGCTAAGCTGAAAATAAAATCATAAAGTGTTTAAATATTAAAAAATATTGCCTTTTCTATCGCAGAGTGAAGAGAAAGTTCAAATGGTGGCACAGCAACAGGTGCAGCTTGAAAACCAGCAAAAAAGTGCCTTTGAATTAGACAGTCTGTTTAAAGAACTAGAGGAAGAGAAGGAGAGGTCAACCCATGCTCAGACAGAGCTAAAAACCTACAAAACCAGAATGATGTCACTTAAGAGCCGCAGAGGAGTGGAACGTGTTGAGGAGAAAGAAGTACTGCAATACTACCGGGATCCTAAACTGGAAGCTGATCTGGCTGAATTGAGAAAAATTCTCAATCAAGAGGCCCTGAAGCGGACCACCACCCAGGCAGAGGTTGAGATCTTAAACAAGAAAATCACTGTCCTGGAGGAAACCATTAACAACAAAACCCCTAAACTGCTAACTAGAGAGGTGACTGAGTTTGAAAAAGACCCACAGCTGGATGTAGAGGCTGCAAAGATAAGAGATGAGATAGCAAGGAAGAGAGATGAGATCAGAGTAAAAGACGGAGAGCAGATCCAAATGAAGACAGAAGTTTCTATCCTCCAGCAGAAGAGACCAACTATCAAGGAGAGAGTGGTTAAGAAGGAAGTGGTTAAAGTAGAACAAGATCCAAAAATGTTGAAAGAATTAAAAATATTTCAGAATGACATTTCTGATGAGAACAACAAGTGCAAGCTCCTCAATGATGAAATCTTTCAGACAAGAAGCCAGATCAATGCGCTTGAAAGAATGATCCCCAACATTCAGCCTAAAGTCATTGTTAAGGAGGTTAAAAAGATTGAACAAGACCCTGACCTCATTCCTGAGTCAGCAAGGCTGCGAACAGTTGTGGAGGATGAGAGAGTTGGAAATAGCTCTTTGTCCCAAGAAGTGATGGAGCTTCACAGGCATTACAGAGAAGTTTATGACTGGAAGCCAAAAATTGAGATTAAAGAAATTGTAAATGAGATATACCGGATTGACCCGAACACAGAGGTAGAAATTGTGCGCCTCCGCAAAGAAATACAGGATTCGAATAAAAAACGTACCGATCTGGAAAAGGAGATCAGGCAGGTCAACACTGATCTGAATGCCATTCGTTCAGAGAAACCCAAAGTAGAATTCAAAGAGGTTACCCAAGAGGTGGTGAAAGAAGAAAGAAGCCCTGAAAATGAGCGAGAGATCCAGAGATTAAATGATCAGGTGAAGCACCTAGACAGCCAGTGTACCTCTCTTGAAGCCCAGGTTAGACAGCTGCAAAAAGATAGAAATGAATGGAAGGCAGAAAAGTCAAAGATTGAGACCCAACTGGTCAATAGAGAATTAATAAAGTATGAGCCTGATCCACTGCTGGAGAAGGAAGTTGAACGCTTGCGAAAAAAAGTGCGGGATGAAGCACAGCTGAGGCGAAGCATTGAGGAGATGGTTTTTGACCTTCAAAACAAATTCCTCCTTTTGGAGAGACAGAAACCTGAAGAGAAAGTTGTGGTGCAGGAGGTTGTTCGGCTTCAAAAGGATCCAAGGCAATCAATGGAGCATGACAGGCTTAGCAGAAACCTGGATGACGAAGTAACAAAACGACGTCAGATGGATCTGGAGTTACAGCAACTAAGAACAAAGTTAGAAGACAAGGAGCGCATCATACGAGAGAGTTTTGAGCACCAAAAACGGGTCCAAGCTGAATCTGAACTTAGAGAGATCCGTCTACGCATCACACAATTGGAAAATGCCCCACCTCCTGTTGAGGAGAGCATAGTAGTTGAGGAAGTGCTGAAGGTTGAAAGAGATCCAAAACTAGAAAGGATGACAAGTGGTTTACGGACTGACATGGACAAGGAAACACATGATATCCTACGTATTCAGAGGGAAATTCGTAATCTGACCTTAAAGCTTGAGATTCTGCAGAAAGAGAAGTCAGGTGAAAAGACAGTGTATAAGGAGGTTGTTCGTGTGGAGAAAGATCAGGCTGTTGAAGCTGAGAGGGATCGTCTGAGGGAGCAGGTGTCTCAGAACAAATTTGCCAGACAAGACTTGGAGGATGAAATCAGGCGTCTCAATGACAAAATCAATTTCTTGATGAGCACCAAATCCAACAATTCAAGAGAGGTGACAAATCTTAATATGAACAAAGATGCTCGAGTAAGGGAAAACGACAACCTCACCAGAGAACTCAGAACTCTTGAAGCAAAGAGACATGATACAAGCCTTTCTTTCCAGCAACAGAGTCGATTGATGACTGAAAGAACACAGATGAATAGGCAGAAGAGTGTTAAGATGGAGTCAGATGTCCAGCGACTGGAGAGGCAGATCTTGGACGAGAAAGATAAGATTCATGAACGAGACACCACAATTCGTGAGATTCTGATGTATCTGCAGAAAGAAGAACAGGCAGAGAAAAGGACCAAAGAAACCAATGTTTCGACTAAAATCACCATTTTGGATCCAGAAACTGGTAAAGACATGTCTCCTTATGATGCCTACCTTGGGGGCCTCATTGATCGCCAGCAGTACATTCATCTGCAGGAGCTAGAATGTGACTGGGAAGAGATAACGTCCATGGGTCCTAATGGAGAAACATCTGTGCTTCTGGATCGCAAGAGTGGGAAGCAGTATCCTATCAAAGATGCTATCAAGGAAGGAAGGCTAACAGAAAATGATCTGCAACAATACAAACAAGGCAAACTTCCCATCTCAGAATTTGCCCTTCTTGTTGCAGGTGACAAAACCAAGCAACCCAAATTCACCTCAGTCACCCAAACACCAAATTCATCTGTGAAATCTCCATCATTAGACCATACCACTGCTACCGAAACACAGCCAATTGCTGGAATAATGGATACATATACAGACACCTGCTTTACAATCCGCAATGCCACCTTGCGCAAACTGATCGACCCGACCACTGCCCAAAGACTGCTGGAGGCTCAAGCAGCAACAGGTGGCATCACTGACATCAGCAACAAAGAAAGATACAAAGTTCACAAGGCGGCACAAAGAGGCCTTATAGACGACAGCCAAGTCCAACGGCTGCTTAATGCAGAGAAAGCTTTCACTGGAGTTGAAGACCCAATAACCAAAGAGCGTTTGTCTGTGGGAGAAGCTGTTCAGAAAGGCTGGATGCCAAAAGATTCAGCTATTCGTCACATGGAGGCACAACACCTGACTGGGGGGCTGGTAGATCCTGCCACTGGTC
>CAEGAD010080765.1:0-31476 GCA_903067055.1 Poeciliopsis paucimaculata | reverse complement strand
TAATGCAATTATTTATTCAAATATTTGCTTTACTGATGTCAAACATTAAAACAAAAAGAAATAAAATGTATTTTTATTATTATTATTAGTTTTTTTTTTTTTTTTTTTTTTTTTGCCTGCTTTTGTATCTATGTGTGGAAAACTTTGTGGAGTCAAAAGGAGTGTGAATACGTGAAAATTCATCTTGTGTTGAAGTTTGCAGAGTTCTTAAGAGAGTTAGAACGCATCAAGCCTTGGTGCAAAAGTCGTAACATTTATTTCTGACTCCATGCAGAATGATTGAGTTCTTTTTTGTTGTTGTTTTTCAATTTTCTATTGCATTAAGGTTGGTCTCTCATGTGGCCCATGGAGAATGGTGAAAGGTTTACTGTAGAGGAGGAGCTGCATTGCAGACTGAGTGGAGGCCCAGATGGCCAGGCTGTCGGACTGAGGATGCATGGAATGCAGCAGAGCCATTAGCCAAGCTTAGGTCAGGAAACAACACTGCTTTTTCCTGCTAATGGATCATTTACTGTCACAAGTACACTCACAGCATTCACACCTGCAAGTAAGAGACTGCAGTGTTTTTATATACTGTATGATGGATTTTTTTATATATATATATATATATATATATATATATATATATATATTATTATTATTTTTTTTTTCAGCAGCAGGTCTGAGTACAGCTAGACATGCTAGCAGTGCTGGGAGCTATCCTCCTGTCAAACAATGAAACTTTCATTGTGATGCTATTGTAAACATTTGATTCTAAATCTGAATTAGTAAGTGAAGTATTCGACGCCATCATGAGTCAGTACGCCTAAAACAACGAGTTACCATGGAGACCAAACATTGGCTGGTAGAGAAACATTGCAGCCAGAGGTGTCACCCAGAGTTCTTAAGAGCAAAGAATGATGCGTCTTGCATTACCTGATAGTGTTACTTTGCTCCTAAGTGCTGTATCAGAATTTATTTGATCATACTTTGGATATTTTGGACCACTTATTGGTGGTACTTGATTGCTATTGCATTCCTGAGAATTGTTAACGATGTCTGACCCTTTATGATCATAGGACTATTCCGTAAAGCTTAAATAATCTCAAAATAGTTTCTTGAATGTGACAATAAAGTCACCAGAATTTAAAAGACCTATAGAGTCGTTGGTTCTCAGTCGAAGAGAGCACAATTGGGATGTAGTATTTTTCTCACACCTTTACTAAACTTTTAAATGAGAAAAATACAGGAATTGGGTAAATTAGGTGTTCCACTGTAAAATAAATAAATAAATAAATAAAAATACATTTTTAAAAAATCACAAACTTGTGAAGCTTGTTTGTCTTCCCTAACAGACTTGTTCAACTCCTCAGAAAACTTGCTCCTTCTCCTTCAAGAACCAGTGCACACATTTTAATGACATACCCGTATCCCTCTTTGCAAGATACTCATTAGTAGCCCCGTCGGCATGATTGATGAATTCAGTTATTTTGTTTTTGAAACCCTGCGGGACGGAGGAGGAGCTAACAGGACTCTGGAATGCCGTCAAATCCTGCGGGGTGGAGGATATTCTTTATGCGGCCGGCTTCAGTGCTTCAGGTTCCCACCAAGCACTGACAGATTACTAATCAGTGTGATCCACTGTTGCTTCTTTGGTGTGGGTCCATGTCAAGGATATACGCAGATAGTTCCGTTTGATCTGGCTTGCGGGAGAGAAAATTATTGCTTAGAAAAATCCTTGGTAAAACACTCTGCAGCTTGCTATTATCGCGCAAGTAGCGGTGCGTCGTGTGTTGCACTGGCTGTGCCTCTTGTTTTTTTTTTGTTGTTTTTTTTTTTACAATTTTCATATGAGCAAAGACCTCAAGACTGACGTGATTTAGCTCTGCTCTAAAGAGCGACCGGGTTACACCTGCAACTAATGGAGGAAGTAACAAAGAGAGGCTTACAATTTGAATGCTTTCATCTGTCTGCACCTCTTTTTTTTTTAACGTCCTATTGTGGGCCTTAACTTTCTTTTCTAAGACCATGTTTTCACTTCCCTTTACGTCTTCAGTCTTGGTGTCACACACACACACACACACACACACACAAACAGAAACTAAGTCAGGCTTTGTGTGGAAGATCAGGGCAACTGACTGCAAACAGACGGTGCCTTTAAAATGCCCATGCAGCATCATGGCGACCTGGAAAAAATAAATAAATAAAATGAGAAAGACAGTGAGAACAATGGAGCTCTAGGGGAGAGGACAGAAAGAGCCAGTGTGTGTTTTTCCTGCTTCTCTATAGGTTTGCATGTCCATGACAGAAAAAAAAAAGAAAAAAGAAAGGCCTCCTTCCATGTTTGCACAGTGAGTGCTTTCCAAGTGTGCATGCTGTGCCTGCACTGTTTGTGTACAGTCTGCGTATGCCTTTAAGTGATTAAAGAATGCAGTGGCCTGTGTAGGAGGCAGTCGCTGTTTGTGTAGCATGCTGAGTGAGTCAGTTGATGCGCTTCACGCCTGTCTGAGATCTAGATGTTTCCACTTGTTCTGTTTCTTTTGACTCGCCCCTCCCTTCCTTTGACATAGCCTCATAATCAGCAAGATGAAGGGGTGAGGTAAGAAGGAGAAGGCCAGGGGTCTGGGGATGGTTGAGCTCTCCATCTTTTTTTTTTTTTTTCCTTCGTCTTTTTCTGTGCACTCACTGGTCTGACCTCGAAGGAGGAGCGCGGGGCACATCTTTCCCAAGGCAATAGAGTCCACTCTGAGAGGAGGAAGTATTCCTGTCACTGCTTCTCCAATTTATCAGCTTCCCGTTAAGATTTACAGCTGCAGCAGGGCTTACCCCTTTGCATGAGAATCCACGAGCTGCTGTGAGGAACGAAACGCACATGCATGCACACGAGCTCTTTCACGTACTCAAAGCCCAAGTGCACACTTTCTCTGAGAAAAGAGGAAACTGTTTTCGGATAGACTTAGTTGAGAAATGTAGGGGGATGACTGAACCAAGAGAGCAGCTACAGTACAATCATGTATAAAAGCTCTGAGACATAATTCTTGTTTTTGAGAACTTTTTGTGAGACTGGGGTACTTTTTTTTTCGACCATGGGTAATTCAAAGACCCTATAGTTAGTTATAGCTGCTGCCTTAGTTTGAGATGCTCATCCTCGTAGACCCCGGGTGCTGTCATTGAACGAGAGAGGCTGGGCACATCCAGGATAGGTCAGTCACATCCAGATAGTCCGGATGTCCGGATTCTGCAGGACAATACAGAAAAACAACGACGAGAACCCATGCATGTGTTGGGAGAATGTAAAAAAACTCCATGCAGCCTCAAAGCCTGGCCTTTCAGCTGCAAGGCAACAATACCAACTTCTGTCCCGCAGAGCAGATCGCATTTGAGTCATCATTTATGAACTTTATGGGGAAACAATCAATTGTTGTAGACAAAGCTTTAGAAAATCTGTCAATTCCCTGGCCCGTCTTCGAAAAGAGAAACTAAGGGGTTAGACTTCGACCAGTGCAGAGCTTACTCAGAATGGCTGCAGAGAAGTGTGAATGTTAATGCACACATGGTGAGACCTTTGGACAACGGTCTAGACCATTTAAAGAACTTCTGTTTCTATTTTCTAAACTCAGTTGGTGCAGAAACTGGTTGAAAATTGATCAATGTCATGTTTGTTTGTGTAAGGCAGACATGGGACTGCATATGAACACAACCCTTTATTAACCATTCCAAAATGAAAAAGACACAATCAACACTGTGAGATTATTATCCCATGAAAATAATTCAAAAATAGTCCAAATAGTTTGGATGTATTTTTTTCCTTCTTTCTTTTTCACAGAAAGTTTCCATTTATGTCTTAGAAGGAATGGAAAGAGATATGAAGCCGATGATTGACCTGTTTTGCTTTTGCATTTTGCACAGTTTGTGGTGCAATTTTTATCAGAAAGAAACTGTATCTCACCAAGTAAATATTAACATGCATGGAAAAATCTTAAACAAACCTATTACAGCATAAAGACTTTCAGTATCGAAGATGCCTCATGAACTGACTACTACATTATTGCAAGAGAACGTAGTACCTATTGCGAGGGAAAGCAAAGCTTATTGCATGAGATTGCAAAAATTTGCAAGGTAACCAAAGGTATTGCATTAAATTTGCAATACTTTTGCGAGGGAATACTTATTGAGAGGGAATGCAAAACGTTTGCGATGAACCTATTGAAACTTTGCAAAAACTATGCCTTTCTCAATAAGAGCCTTTTTAAATTCAATAAATGCTCATTATCGACCTTCAGTATGTCATAGAAAAAAGGTCCCGCAAAAAGATCTAACAGTACTGAACAAGTGAAGTTTGTGAGAAACAACATTTCTGTCAGACTCAAACCATTTGGCTACAACACCACAAACAGCCAAGTTTAAACAACTTCTCTACAAACTTCCAATGTTACAACCAACAGACTGACATTTTTTAACCACATATGAGTGTAGTCCAGCCACAAAGCATTCATCAACCCTTATCCCTCATCACATGTTCAATGTGTATGCTGAGATAAATTCAGGAAAAATTCAACACAATGTTGTCTACAAAGGCCTTAAGGAGTTAGGCTTTGGAAAACCCCACAGCACACTATTCATTTTCCCTCTCATGCCTTTGCCAGCCCACTCCACCCGACTATTATAGTGTGGTTGCTCTCCTGGGACCCTCCTAACACAGACACTAGTTTGGAAACCCCAAGCATGGCAGCCGGTTGCCTTTCAGCGAAGGAAAAAAAAAAAAAGAGTGGAGAAGGAAAGCACAAAGAAAAGGAGAGAACAGCACCACTACTGCTGCATCTTCCTGAGTCTGTGACTTCCATCCCCTGTGAATGTAAACAAAACCATGAAAGAGAAAACAACAGGCAATACGAAGAAAAGATAATTTTTTTTATTTTTATTTTTTTTTGAATAAATGAGTGGTGATAAAAGCGGGAGAGATGAAACAGTCCGGAGGAAAAACATGTCTTGGCAAGAGGCGTGAGATACAAGTCACCAGCTCGTTTGGTCCAGCCACTGCCAGACGCTGATGGAGAGAGAGAGAAAGCGCAGTCTGGCAATGAGAGCTGGCCTTTGAAAAATGCTGGCACAGACAGATGTTTTTATGTCCCATCAGTGATTTACTTGTAAGAAAATGCTTGTTAAAGTTTCAGAAAGAATGAAATTTTGACTTGAGTTTTTTTTTTTTGTTTGTTTTTTTTTTTGTTTTGTTTTTTGCAGTGCTGAGTAATGTCTAGTTTCAGTTCCCACAGATATGTTTGTGGGCAAGATTTATTTT
Organism: Poeciliopsis paucimaculata; assembly: GCA_903067055.1. Taxonomy (NCBI): domain Eukaryota; kingdom Metazoa; phylum Chordata; class Actinopteri; order Cyprinodontiformes; family Poeciliidae; genus Poeciliopsis; species Poeciliopsis paucimaculata. The sequence goes on along the minus strand of CAEGAD010080765.1, from coordinate 26,198 downwards.
TACTTGAACATTTAAAAGTAAAAATAAATCTAGTCAATTTACAATATACTGTAAATTTGTGGTTGTTGCTTTGAAATGCCTTGCTGCTGAAATGTGCTATCCAAATAAAATTTGATTTGATTTTGATTTGATGTCAATATTGCAAAGAACTGATTGAACCACAATAAAAAAATCTATTTTAGTTTTGTGCACTCAGGTTCTCTGTTCTAATAATGCCTTTGATAATGGAAGGTCTATATCATGTTATTATGTTGTTCCCACATCATAACCTGAAGAGTTATTTTTGACTCATTCACATGCTCGAGAAAGTCTTCAATCTCCCTTGGCAACCATTGGACTGCCTTAACACTTGCTCATACACTGACCCAATATGGTCTCCAAAGACTTCGGTCCCCAGCTGACCTCCTACCACACAGCTCCTCCAGACTAGCGGTAGCACACCTGGTGGAACTTGATCTGCTTCTGAGTTGTGAATGGAAGCAATGGACGACATTGAGAAGAGGGAGGAAATGCCGACTGCTCCCAGTTATGATCTGTAAGGCCGACTTTGCATTTCAGTGGGTCTGCTCCTCACATCAACAGTAATAAATTGTGGTGGAAACGTGTTTATTTTGCAAGACATACTTGTAAGAGCATGTCTAAAATCAACGCTACATGAAGTGCCAACAATTTTAAACTGAACATATTGAATGTGGTGTATGCTTATGAAAAGTAAAACTTAAGAAGATGTTCGTAAGACATACTGCGAACAATGTTTATGATTGACATTCTGACTGCTCCCACTTTGTTAACTGGACTCTGCTACCTTGTGTGTGACAAACGACTTCCGAGGCAACTGGAATGCAGCAACAGCATTTTCATAACAAGCAAGGAGACATAGTTATTCGACTGTGGTTTAAAATGGAAAAAACATAAAACACCCTTTACTATAGCATAAAAATCATCATTGAGAAACATGGTCAGGATTATATTTGCAGAGATCATGATGCAGAGAGACACGAACAACGATGAGTTGCACATCTGATTATTTATCATAAACACTGCATTGACCAACATTATGCTTTGCCCCATGCTTTTCCAAAATCAAGCATGGCCTATAACAGGGTTTTAATTAGGAGTGCACGTATTTAGCTCTGTCCAGCTTCCCGTGACCTCTAGTCAGCTTCCATTTTCTTGTGAATGAAAAGTCCCACGTTATGATGTTGCCACCACAATGCAGGAATGATGCATTTCCATTGTTCGCTTCCTGCCATACACATGCAAGTGGGCAAAAAAAGCCTCATATTTAAATACGCTTTGATTTTGACTGTAAGATGACAAACTATGAAAATGTTCCATGGATAGAAATGCTTCTGTGAGATGCTGCAAACCCAGACTCAAGCCTGTGGAATTAACAAGAAATTGACTTAACAGTATCAAAGACGCTGCCCTAAAATCACAGGGTCATCAGTTCATGCGCTTTACACACTGTTAATACTGGAAGTTCCTGTCAGCCAACGACAAAGGCCTACACCCTGGTCCAGTGTCACAACAAAGTATTGTGCAACCTGTAAGGAACAAAACAGAACCATATTAAAAGGTGTGCATGTGTGCATGTGTGCGTGTGCACGCGTGTGGGCGTGTGCATGTATGTTTGTGTGTGTGTGTCGGTGGGTGGACCTGAGCAGAGAACAGGATGCCAGGGACAGATTGATTTGGTGTCAGGAGAAAAAGAGGAAGGCGTTTTATGAGCAGTGAGTTCGAGGCTGTTTTTGACATTAGTCCCTATTACACTTTATTTATTTTCCACAAAATGTTCATCTATTACTCAGTTTTCAGAGTAAGACGTCATAAATAAAAAAAATGTGGTGCCTTGACTTGATTTAAAGTATGTTCCACGTGTTACAAATCTTTAACAAATTTTCATCTCTGGGGAAGAACATATTATCCATACATCGAATAGACATATAAATAAGCAGCGAAACAATTTTTTGTAAAAAAAAAATAAGAGGACGTTCATTTAAAATAAAGTGCTACTTATATCTTGCACGTGGTGTAAAAATACGAACCATAATGGTTGTACAACTCTGCTAAAAACATCTGAAGCTATGATGTTCGTAAGATGTACTGCTATGACTCCTTTAAATCTGAGTCATAGCTCCCATTTCTGCTTAATATTTCACGACTTCAACATTTCAAAAACTGTGGCTCAAAATAGTTAAACAGACGGAAATGCTTAACCAAAACACGTACACGTCTTTAGACAGACTCATACGTAAACTTTGCTGATCCCTCTTTTGATCATTTTATATCTGGCCGGCAATATTTAAGAAATGTTTCCTCCATTTCTGATAGTTTTATGCTCAAGAGATCAAGAGATGAGAAACATCCCTGCCATTCATCATGCTTTGGAGAAAGGCCAGTCAGTGAAATGACTGCTACTTTTTCCTGAATGGATTTGAGCCATATTCGACGTCTTATGGCTAACAGTGGCCATTTCCCTTTTTATCTTTTAATTATTATTTTCAACAAATAGTTTGTGTTTAAGTATGGTAATAAAGTTTTTTTTAGGCAGATTTCAAATTAGATCACTGACATATGAATAAATGCTTGATGAGGAAAATGGACAAAAAATTAATAGGATTAAAAATTATGGCAACGTAACACCAGTGGCTTCTTTTGTCATTCTCAGTTCTGCACCATTTTCAGAGGAATGTGGTTTAACGCCGTCTATTTTGATAAATGTAGTTTACAACCCTAAGAAATAGTAAGGATGAACCATTGCTGTGTCTAAACATAGACAGAGAAAACATAAATCTTCAGAAGCAAAGGCAACATTTTCCGATCCATCTCTTTGTGGGGAAAGAAAAACTCCACAGCTTTTCCACAAAGTGCTTTCTTTGGAGTTATCAATGCAGTATCTGTTGAGTTTATAAATGTTAATATAATATGTTATTGTTGAGATAAAAAATAAAATAAAATGTTGATTCATAACGATTTCCATCTAGTGGCAGTATATGTGAGACGATGATAGAATGATTGATTATTATCAGTTTCCGTGAGAAAGATGACTGGTTATAATCCAGGCCGGATTTTTAATAGTGCAATAGATGCTTTACCAGCTAATACTGGTAAATGGAAAAAAGTCCACAAATGTAGTGTTTGTTGGAAAAGGGAGAAATGAAAAATCCAGGGCAAATGTTTTCCTCCTCCATTAGCATTAGTGAATCCCGTACTACCAGTTTGCTTTGTTGGCTTAAACTGTCACATATTAGTAAAACAACCGTGTCACAGTGATCCTCAAATGATTATTTTGATAAGTGCACAAACTACGATGTGAAGAAATGAATGCAAACATGTTGAGTGTCTGCCTAGCAGACTTGTCTTTCTACTTCTGAACCTTTCGGTTCTGTCCTCCTCAGCCACAAACTGGTGTAAGATTTCTGCTTTCCATCTGCTCGCCTACACATTTCTCCCCCGCCCCCCGTGTCTAAAAGTTGTGTTCAATAAAAACCAACAAGCACAGAGAAAGAGAGAGAAATCTTTGTAGTGGAGACCTTAGACACAAACAGACTTGTAACCTTGTTAGAATAACCAAGTTAGACTCTTGATTCTTGATCATGAGAAACACAGTTAAGATGTTAGATTTTCTATGATGGTTATTAAATTAAGCTGTAAAACATTCTGACTTTTATGAACATAAGGCCCCCTTACTCTTTCACTTAGCTGTTTTCAGATGTTTTCTTATGCAGTCTCCCCCCCCCCCCCGTATTTGATTGCAATCGAATAATTTGCTTACAGTACTGAGTAATAATGCGCTTATTTGAAACCCATGTTTGTTATTTTGTGACCTCTGATGAGTCACCATCACTCTCTACGGTGTGCTGGGTCATTACATAAATAGTTGAAGGAGACAGATTTCTTTCCTGAGGTTTCAACGTGTTTTGAAGACTGCTGCTGCTTCGACAGCTATTCCTTGATCGCACGGACAGATTGTGCACCAAGTGGGGGAAATTCAAGACCATTTTTACCTTTCGCTGGAAAGGTCGACCAACAAAAGCAAGCACTGGTCGGCAAGGTAACAAAGGAGGCCAGATAAGCTTCCAAGAACACAGCTGTGTCATGATCTGTAAGTGTTTGGAAAAGTCTTATGTGTGTTTCCAGTTTTAATAATTTATTTGTTATTCACTTAGATCTGGCCAATGTTTGTTTGCTTCTTCGACTGGATATAAAAATAATTAATAGTATTTTTATTATTATTATTAGTGCACTAGTGGTGGGTTCTGTACATTAGTTTTTCTCTCTGGTTACTGTTTACATTTTCAGTTTATCTTTCAGCTTGTTTCTCATCTCCTAACTTTCCTCTACCTCACAGGTGTCAAACTCCAGTCCTGGAGGGCCTCTGTCCTGTAACTGTTAGATGTGCTGCACCACACCTGAATAGAATAATTAAGGTCATTAGCAGGACTCTGGGGAACTTATCTACACAAGAAGGAGGTAATTAAGCCATTTCATTCCAGTGTTTTGTACTTGTAGCACAACTAAAAGGACAGCGTCCCTTGAGGACTGGAGTTTGACACCCCTGCTCTACTTGCTCTGTTCCTCTTTACCAGCAATTAGCTCCTCTGGTTACTTTGTAACTCGCACCTCTTCCTCAATATTTTAGTCTCCAAGTTTTTAAACTGACTCCCTGCATTGCTCTTCATATTTCTCTTTGTTGCCCTCTTCGATCTCCTCTGTGCGGCTCTGCATTGCACATTGTAAGTTTCATGTGTTACTTGCATTAAGGTTATCTGATCTGCAATTCTTTGCACTCTGCACGGCAACCAAACATGACAAACCGTCTGTCCACTTTGCTTTGGATCTGAGTCATTCAGCGGACTGTCAAGAACACATCTATTTTTGGGATGGGTGAGATCACAATAAAATTTTGAATCCCCTCCTCATTTCAATACATTACAGAATCTTCCTAAAGGATCAACAGCTATCCACTAACCAAAACCTTTTCTGAACTGTAAATATATATAATATATATTTATTTTTATTTATACCCCTGTCACAAACGCATACTTGTTTTATGTTTCCCTAATGTGGGAAGATATTCCTTAAGTAAAAAAAAAAATAAAAAAAAAGCAGCAGCATCATTTCTCTGTACATTTCATACAGTAATTTACCCTGTGACAAGCATGACACTGGTGTCCCAATAATTACATCGCTAATCTCAAACACTTACAAAACATATTTGTGCTGATGAAGATTCACTCGCCTTTGGAAGTTGGCTGCTTAAAAGCGACATTCCATTTCATTGCTTTTGAAATTTTATTTTCACCAGTTTATCCTTAAATATGGACAGAAAAAACATCATAACGCAGTGATGTCATAGCAAATGTGACAAAACCCTCACCTTCTTGCTAGACAAAATCCAACATGCAGCATGGTTATTTAGAATGTAACACATTTATGTGATCAGAAATAAAATTACTTAAGTGGTACTTATGAAATCATGACAAAAAGCAGGCGTTGTGACTTTAAAATAAATCATAGCGTCTTACAAGAGCTGCTAAGTAAACTGAGTTTAGTGAGTTTTTAATCCCAAAGGTTAAACTTCTACAAGGCCCAGCTTGAGTGTGAAAGAGAGAAAATGTGCTTGTCCATGCAGATGGAGCACAATACAAAAATAGGGCAATGTTTATTGCATGTCTAAAGGGTTATCTGTGATGAAGGAAGTGCGTGTGTAATGAAGGAAGCCTTACTGAAAGATAAACACACCACACCTCGTACTGTCTTGTCCTGTTGGATCGCGTCTCACTGAATCAGCCTGACGACGACCGTCTCTATAGCAACAGGAGCAGCTGCTTTCCTGTGCCGGGCTTTTCAAACCGGTTGGTGCTTCAGTAAGAATGAGACACTTCTGTAGATCCAACCTGACTATATAAAATAAACAGTTTTTTCGTGATTATTATTATAATTATTTTTTACTTTGACTAGTCCCTTTCAAATTGATTTTTGCCCTTGTTATTTTAGCCGTTCGACTTTCTGTTGTGCTTCAGATTGTCAGATTGTTCTGCTGCACAACCCAAGTGTGCTTGTGAAAATATTTTTACATTTTTAAAAATACATTTCTACCTCCATGTTTAATTGTTGACATGAGGTTCTGTTTCTGAAATGCTGTGGTAGTTCTACCACGGCGATATAACATGATACGCACCTTTCAAAAGGTTCAGATTTTATCTTGTCAGTCCATAGATGTGTAAAAGATCATCAAGTTCTTTTTTTGCTAAAGTTAGATGACTCCTTGTGCTTATTTTGGCCAATAGCTTTTGGTGTTGGGGCTCGCCACTGCTTGTCCATTTATGGAAAATGGCTCTCAGAGTGGTTTGTTTCAGTCCTAAAGCCTATAAAAGATCTATTAAACACTTCCTAGGTTGATAGGAATCTGATTGCATTTGTTGAACTTTATCATCTGTTCTTGATTTTCTTCAGACTTAAATATGATATGTTGCTTTTTGAGATAATACAGGTCTGACAATAACAAGTCTTTGCTGTAGTTATTGAAACTGCCAAAAAAAACTATTTAATTAATAGGGAATAATTTACCAAGTAGGCATATATATATATATATATGGTCAAGTTGATTTGTGTAGCTTTTTCCTCAAAAGACATGATCATCAGTTTAAAACAGCTTATTAGAATTATTCAGGTGCTTTTTGATATTGACATTTATTTGGTGATCTAAAGCATTCAACAGCATCTTGTGTGAAGAACATGAAACTAGGTGTCTTCACCTTCCCGAGTTCATGGGAAGAGCTCCGACCAGCAGAAAAAAGGTGCACCAACAGACCCCTGCTCCGCTTATGCCAGAGCATATCATGTGTTCTTGAATTCAATGCATAAACTAAACAGAAAGTCAGAAAGACGGTGCATTTGTCTGCACACACTATGGGATGGCCTGGACAAAGGACACCTCGTTGCCAGACAGCGCTCCCCGCAGTATATTTCTGGTGCTGTGCTGGAGAAAAAGGATGAAAGAGTGGCCACAAAGGAAAGAATGTGGTTCCTGTTGTGGTCTCATGGAGTCACGGGCAAGTCGATGTAGGGGTGGGGTGTCTGCCTTTTCACATGTGGTGGTCCCTGGGGGTGCATGAGTCAAGGTCTGTTGAAGAGGAGGGGCCGACCGGAGGAGAAAAATTGTTTATGGTCCAGAGTCGGAGGGGTCAGAGGTGTGGGCTACTCTCTGACAGCGCAGGGATACAATAGGTGCCACCTCTGTTTAACTCCCACAAAACTGAATGTTTTGAAGAACGGATTCTGATTTCAGATGCTCACAATTCCCTTTAGGGCTACCTCAGTGTCTCTGCGAGCAAAAACAAATACGGACAGAGGTGTACATGACAAGTTAAACTCTGAGGTAACATCTCTGTAACTCAAATGCAAAAAGGCCAGTGTGTGTGTGGGAGATCTGGTTGTGTTTACTGTGGGAACTGTGTGTTGTGACAGCAGAACTAACACTTCTAAGGCCTTGTTAGTTGTAGTGCATAATATAAATGGCTGGGCGACTTGTTTCCCTGCAGTCTGTGTACACATGCTCCATCGTTGGCAGACTCTCATAACTGCCGTCAAGAAGCATTGCCGCAAAATCAAGTTTTGCCACCTTCTGCCTGTCAGTCTATCAGTGTTTATAGCCGCAGGGCTGTCACAACACTGCAATCACATCATACAGCCAGCAGAAAAGTGTGACATGTATTTGTATTGAACTCCACCAAGTCAATACTTTGGCAAACTGCATTTTGCTGTGGGTCCTTTTGGGTGTATCTGTCAGCTTGGTATATCTAGAGACTAAGATGTTTGCCCATTGTATAAAAATAGAGTCAGATGAATAGGGAGAATAAATTTATAGTCCATTTTCAGTTGGGCTTTGACTGGCTCATTCTAACACATTAATATGGTTTTACTCTCGCCTGTCGTCTAAAAAGTTCAGTTTTCACCAAATCTGGCTGCATCTTTTTTTTTTCTGTGCTCTTGTGTCACCGACATCAGGGTTTCCCAACCCTGGTCACTGTCCCACATGTTTTAGAGGTTTCCCTGCTTTAGTGTGCCTGATTCAACTGATTGCAGTTCAACAAATGCAATCAGATGAATTGCATTTGCTGCAATTCATCTGATCAATCGATAAGATAAATCGATCTGAACGACTGATAATTCATTATCATCAGTTGAGGATCAGGGTTAGGAAACACTGACCTACATGACTCATTCTTCAGAACCATTTACAATCTCAGATTATGGACTGAACAATGCTCTGTGAGAGTTTAAAAGCTTAGTAAAACGTTTTATAGCCTAACCTTGATGTTACATTTTCCATGCTTTGAGTTTGCTGCTTTAATTACCAGAAATGCTTACTTGGGACAATGGCAGTACAAAATAGGAAAATTGCAGTATAATTTAAGACTTGGGAAAGAGTTCACAGCTATTAAGTCAAGAAGTATATGTTTGTTGAATACCAAACATTAGAATTTTCCTCTAATGTTTGGTATTCAAGGAAGCCTTTGTTCAGCTATAAGTTGATGTATATCAGGTTGTAAAAGAATAAGAACAGTAATGCTTGAATACACTAATGAGGACTTATCAAGACAAAAGTAGGTTCTTGCAAGTTACGTAGAGACAGAACACCTACATCCAAAGTCCAAGAAAGGTCTTTTATAAATGAAAAACTTGTCGCATTTTACAGTATGGGCACGGCTTAGTTGTTGAAATAACTAATGGAGAGAATAAATTCTGAAGTCTACTCTTGTTAGGTTTTGCTGTTAGTTTTATTTCGCTGTGACAGAAAAAAACTAAACATGAATCTTAAAAATGTCAAGGCGGTCTGTTCTCTTTTGCTGAACCTTTAAGCCTCACAGTCTAACAACTTAACAAACGGTTGAAAGTACAGATGAGTGACTTCTTTCTAGCCAAAACAATCTGGTGGCATCAACATTTATCCATTCAGTCATCAAACACCTACATTCACCTATGCTTGCAGGGTCAATGGGAGGCTGGCGGCTATTCCCAGCAGTCATTGGGTGACGGGGGCAACGTCCTGCACAGGTCACAGAGAGACACACAGGACAAACAACCCTACACACAAGCACACACTCCTAAGGGCAATTTAGAGAGAGACCAGTTAACCAAACAGTCACGTTTTTCATTGTGGGAGGAAGTCATAGTACCTAAAAGAGATCCCACATGTGCACAAGGAGAAAATATTAAATCTATGCACAAGGACAGCAGAATACAAATCCATTTTTGCCTTTCATTTCTGCTGCAGAAGAACAGAGACGACATAAAAATGCCAAAGAAAAAGTTGCAAAACAGTGAGTGCCTTTGCACACACAATTATTCCTTTGAATCAGAATAACCTTAATTTTCAAGTAATGTGACATCACTTATTATCTTATGCAGTTCCCCTGAAAAATGTTTCAACGTTAGTTAAGCGACCACAGATAGGATTCATTTATCAACCTATAAATCATACATGAGTGATCTCTGAATGCTGATTACTAGTCATGCATTTCAGATGACATGTAAATCACTGTTGACTTTTAATGGCAGTGTTTAAGACCTGTGATACTGGTTGTGTGAGTGAGAGTTGCAACAGTGAAAAATAAGCGGCTAGAAAACCTTGGACAATGGAGTAATTTAAAACAAGACAAAATGGATGTGATGATTTGTTGGTATAAGTTTGAGGGACAAATTCAGCTTTCACTTTTTATAAGAAAGCATCGCATACACAATGTTGCAAATCTTAAATCTGCTGTTGCTTTAATCATACAGCTGAAAACAAGAAAGAATAAAAAAAACAAAAAAAACCCAAAACAAAATAAAATAAAATAAAAAGGAAAATAGTTAGGCTTTATTCAAGTAGGCAATTTAGCTGGATTGTTTTAATTACACAGGCTGATTTCCAGGTGGTAAAACAAACCCATGTTTGTAATTGTTGCAAATTGTGCTTAGCCCGTCAAACCTTGGTCCAAATTGTCCCACATTTTGACAACCCAAACCTGACCAAATCTGGAAACCATTTACTGGATCAGATCTGGCTCACAACACAAGTAAGTGTAGCTATAAATGCGTCCTATTCAGTCTCATGTGAATGACTCTTTGTTGTTATGCACACAATAGGTCAAAATCACACTGCTGTTTGTTTAGTTACTTTTTTTAGTTTTTAAATACATTGAAATAGATTTTATATTGGTCATGAAGCTACATTAAAACAGAAAAGGGGAGGACAATTTCATTCAATTTTCATTTGCATCGTTGTTTTACTAAACTAAAACACTATTTTTTTAGTTTAAAAAAAATATGTATGTTTTTTTTTTTACAAGGGCAACCACCCCATCACCCCTAAACATATTATCGTACATGTACGATAATATATGAGTAGTTCATCTACATAATAAACCTATTATTTTTACTTTTTTTGACATTTAAAAATATTAAAATATTTTAATAAAATAAAGATTCCTCATAATAAAATCATAAACCTAAAGCAGGTAGAAATAGTGCTGAACTAGTCAACATTTTCTCAGGTTAAATAATTCCAACTGGACCACTGACATAAAATTGTCAGATGTTGGTACAAACCCAAATAACCCAGAAATAAAAATAAATCACAGCAAATAAGTCCCAAAATGCAGTTATGTGTAAAGGATTGGAAGAACTGCAAGTTAGATCAAACTCAGGTTGTTGTCTGGGCTATTCTAGCAGTTTTTTATTTTTCTTTCTCAAAAACCTATTGTTTATCATTGGCTGTGTGTTTGGGACTATTTGCTTGCTTGGAAAGCCACACTCATTTCATGTTCAGGTTCTTATCCAGAACATACCAGTAATTTTTGCGTGCATCCCTCCTCCAAATGTATTAAGTTAGCCAGTGCCTATGCTCTAAGGCAACATATGCTCTACCGGCTAACAGGCTTTTATCTCCTTAAACCCATACACACTTGGGTTGTGTGGCAGGACAAAGTCTCAAAGCACATGAGAAAATCCACCCCTAAATGACTCAAAATCGCAAAACACAGGTTTTGCAGTGGCCTAGTCAAAGTCTGAAATTAGTTTTGATTGAGATGTTGTGGCATGACTTCAAACTCATGTTCATGCTCAGAAACTTTCTCCATCTCTCCTGTATTGCTGAATTAAAGCAATTTTGCAAAGAGATGGCATATTTTTTTGCCACAGGAATATAAACTACTTATCACTAGTTAACACAATCGGTTGTTTACATGAAGGGTGGCGCAAATTAGGTTTGGAGGAAAAAAATTACAACGCTTTTTTTTTTTGTTTTGTTTGAAAAGTGAAATCATTGTTTGAAAAACTGTTGCTTGTATTTTCTCAGTTTATGTTGGGCTGATGCCAACACTTTTGCTGGTGTGATTTAAAAAAGGAGGAGCATGATAAATGAGGGGGAGGGGATATTATTTTCAACAGCAATGATAAACTCCTCTTAGTTTCCGTGCAAGCTTGCAGATCAGCATTCAACTTTAGCTGTTTTGGAAAAATAGATCAGCCTTAAGCTCTTGTATCATGAACAATAAAACTCCCGTATGGTTAGCATCCAGGTGCAAGGTTAATTTTACATGGAAACATAATGTATTTACAGATAATGCTGTCCACTGCCCTGAAATGTCATTCTGTTGCACCATGTTCCAGGAAAATGTCATTTAGATACCAATCTGGCAGAAGGACAGGAAATTTGAGATGCTATAACCAAACCAATAATCCCAGTGGTGATTATTTAACACACTGACCAAGATGCAGCTGTCCTGGATATGCAGCCAAAAAGTCCCTGCGGCTTTGAACCTGAGCGCAGCCTTTGTGGCTGCAGATAGATGACGCTGGGAGGGTATCTCTGTGTGCGTGTGTGCGACAATAAAACAGTTTAACCCTCCTCCAACTTCCAACAGACATGACCCAGAACAGCACAGCTAATGTTTAGCAAACACAGGTGAAGGGTGTGCATACGTACGAGTGTGTTTATGTCTCTTTATATAACCTCATTCTGACCTGGCTCATCTTCTAATAATCTTTGTTAAGGCCACTAATCATTTCACAGACTGTTGCACAACACGTTCATGCTCTTCAGAGAACAGGTTGTGCTGCCAGCGACACTCACACTTAAGAAGACAACCAGCACTAAGACATACACTCACACCCGGCGATCTTCATGTAGTGCAGCAGCTGTTTTAAGCAGAGAGCACATAGGGATTTTAATCCAGAACTAAAACACAAACAAATTTGGTTATTAGGAGAAATCACAATACACCAGACTGTCTACTCCACCTTCTCTGTCGTTACAAGTTAAGGTCCACTAGATGGTGCCATTTCACTTGCAAAAGTGGAAATGTTCACTGTGCACTTGTCAAATCTGCTTTTCACTTCATCTGCTTGAGTTTCAGAATGAGTAAAAACATTTAGTTCTGTAATTTTTAGCAATTACTAATGACACTGAATTACTTAGATTCAGAGAATCATAAAGGCACATGTTATCTGCCTGAGCTAATGGCAATGTGTGTTCTTCAGGACCAAATGCAAGACTTCTGGGAGATCACACTTCACAAGCAAACTTTCAATAACTTGTTGATAGTTATACAGAAATTCTGACTTCTTTTGTGCTTATTTCTGTTTCTCAACTTTATTGTTACAGTACTTAAAATGCTCGTCAGTTTGAAACTGTCACTTAGGCTCAACAAATACACACTCCAGCTTGTTTCAGTTTCGAGCCATGACATTCACTACAGCAGTGTAGATCAACATGGCCCAAGATGCAGAACAAAGAGAATGAATCTGAACATGTTGTAAAAATTCCTTTTCTCTGTCTGTTTCTGGCTTTCTGTGGGACCCAGCACACCGCAATGCTTCAGATTTTTCTCTGCTTCAGCATACTTGACGTAAATTAATGACTAGTTAATGCAACTCTGCTGAATTAGACAGTGAGTGGTCTGAGAAAATAATTAAATCAATTAAATCAGGCTCGCTGAACCACGGACACATGCATATGCATACGTACAGTGGGGGCGGGACCAGAAGACGAGGCACTCGAAGACACAATTTAGGTCACATAGCTCCATCTTCTGTCTTGGAAAATAGTTGCTTTCTCTGCTGTATGAAAAGTGCTTACTGGATTTGTCTGTGGGTGAACAATTGTAATATTTCCATGGAAAAACTGTAAGTTCAACAAATAGGACAAATGTAAAACTGTAGACACCTTGGAGATATTTAAAAATGTTTAGAGATAAAATTAAAGAAAGTAAAATATTTCAGTTCTTGGGCAAATGATTACTAAGAATATGCTATATCATTGCTGCCATGTTAACTTTAGACCTATCTGGTCTTCCCATTTGTGTTGAAACAGAAGACTATATTTTTGATAAATCCGGTTCATTACAACCAGTTGTTATATCCCTGTGTAAACAGTGGAGTCGCACTACCAATTGTACTTGCACAGCACATATTTCATATTGATTTGATTTGAGCTTATTTTATTTCTTTACAAAAAAAAAATATCACCTCTTTTCTCCTCTATTGTCTGACTTTGGGGACAATCATTTTTGTTTAATTCAACTTTTGTCTGAGAATCTGCAGGATTTTTATTCACCTAGCATCATTTTGAGCAGAAGGAACAATTATGTTTAGATTTCTAGGAAAATCAAATCAGTGATCATGTTTATAAAACTAAAGCAAAAATCATAGTTTGTGATTTACCTTTATGATTGTTTTGCACCAAGAACCAGGATGGTTTGGGTAGCTTTTTTTTTTCCCTTTGATGAACAAAATTGCCATTTGAAAAATACCTCTTTACAGAAAATGGGCCAAATGCTTGTTAAATTAGAACCAAGCCATTCTCTGTTGAACAAATAAATGGTAAATTCAAGGAAAAAAAACATTTTTTTCAAAAGACAATTAAGCCAAAACGTAATTATTAATTATCAAGAAGATGGGCTGTAATGCTCCCATAATTTGATGGGAGCATTACTCCCTAGACTGCAGAAATCTAGTTATTTCCCTTGAGAGTGCTTTTCGTGTCCCAGAGGTCTTATCAGTTGCCCTTCCTGTCCTTTACGCTGCCCTGTTTGCAGCTGACTGTCACCCAGCCAGATAGATCGAGGTCTAATAGAGAGACCTGTGCTGTTAAGTGATTGAGCTGTAAATATAAAACGACCTGGAGAGAGACTCCCATCATGTGTGAACTCATTCAACACTCTGTCCTTCTTTCTTGACATCTGAGAGTGCCTGAATCATGCCTATAATCGAACCTAGGGACATCTCTGACCGTAAGGGAGGAGAGCGAGTTGCGCAGCCCGTAGTAAGTGTGCATACATGTGTTTGTGTTTGTGTGAGGGAGTAAATGTGCTTGGAGAGGCTGCTGAAGCATTAAACTGCAATTCTTGGATGATTTTCATATCGGGCAAACAGGAAGGGGAGATTGTGCGAGGTAAAATTTATGGAAATGGTCATAAAAGGTGAAGACTGCAGAAATGGGAAATGTCAATAAAACTCACAATCTACGGCAGTTTACTGAGCAGATGAGAGACACGGCTGTTAGGCAGCGTGGATCTAATTTTCTCAATAAAGCCCCTTTAAGTCAACAACACTAAAGGTTTCATAAATCCTAATACAAGACAGACTAATCAAGAATATGTTTATATTTGGCATAGTGCCCCTGCTGCAGTAAATCTCTTGGTAATAGCAGTATTAGCTATTTTATTAAAAAAAAAAAAAAAAACAGCTGCAAAATTATTTTATCTGCAGATATTTAAAATTTTCCAAATTCTTTAGGACATCTGAGGATTATCATGAGGTGGTTCTTTTCTTGTGATTAGACATTTTACTTTATGTATTCTTAAAATTATTTAATGAATCATCCCACCTAGCTTTTCAGCATCTACAGTTTAATCAGGAAGTAGCATTTGCTTTTATTCAACATATATTAATTTGATACTTTCCAGTTGGAATTGAAATCATTTTAAAAATCCAGTATCTTTGCATGGAGGTGAATTTGGCGATTCAGCGAGTCATGTATGACACTTCATCTAAACATCTCCACATTTCTTCCATGGATGGCTGACTGCGCCACATGGGCAGTGGTGCTGAAGACATAAAGGGGCGGGTGGGTCGGGTGACGGGCTTATGAAAGCCACTTTTGGGGGGAAGTAGAGGATCCCAGCTGTGTTAACAGCAAAGAGGGGCATTATATGCTGAAGTAAAACAATTACGCCACAATCATCTTTAAGTTATGGGGCAAAATTATTTTGCTGATGCTGGGTGGAGAAAAACAAATATTTGCTATACTCTGTCAACCCAGGATGTGGAAGAAGAAACCTTAAATTTCTGCTCACACTGCATTGTTTTCCCATTTCAAATATTACAAGATACATTGGGTTTGAAGTTTTGACTCTAAAATTTTCTTAGCCACCAAACTAAGTCCTACTTTTCTTTGCTAAAGCTGCAATATGTAACTTTTATAAAAAATATATTTTTGTTTTATATATTTGCTAAAAATGTCACCATGAGACAGATAATCTGTGAAAAGCTCAACTTACTCCACCTACTCCCTGAGCTACTATTGCAGTCTGAAGAAGTGATAAATTCAACAAATATGTTGAAATATATATACATATATATAGACTATATGTATAGTCTATATATATAGACTTTATGTTCAGGTCAAAAGTAATGAAAGAATGAAAGTGGTAAACACTCATAGATGATTGAAGCTTTTATCTCTTTTTGAAAATATGACAGTAAGTTACCAAAAAAAAAAAAGTGACAGTAATTTTTCAGTTCACAATGGGAAAGTTATGCCTAATTCATCCGGCAGCTGGCAACAGCTTTTTGTTTGGTTGTCAGGGTTAAAGCAGAAGACAGCTGTCCTGTCTAAACATTTTCACGTCTTTATCTGAGGCAATGGTCACGCTCGGTGTCAAGACCACGGCTCCTCGGGGGAAGCCTGAGCCTGGATCAACAGTAATCCTTCTTCCATGGAGGTCACACTCTAGTTATGAGAGAGCAAAGGTTTCCCTCAGCCAAGCTTCCATTAGCAATCTGTTAGCCACCGTCCACTGAGAGGGAGGCCGGCCTGAAGCTCAAGCTCCTGGGAGAGAGCGCAGACATACAAGGCCACACACACACACACACACACACACGCCCACAAGCGTCCAGACACACACCCGGGCTCACGGCACAGACCTTGTTTGATGAAAAAGAACAATTAAGGGAGAAATGAGGGAGAATTATCGGGGGAAATGGTTGATGAAGACTTTATTGATTAGAATGGCTCCACTGATCCAACTCTCATTGTAGCAATTACCACTGGCTGCCAGCAAAAGTGGGGGTCCTCAACGTGCAGGGGCCCATCGAAAGACAATGATGCTGCAGAAGTGACTCAAGGAAGCATTGTACCTGTATGATCCTAAAAAATTAGGGTAGAGGAGGAAGAAATGATAATGTATGACTGCTTTGTAAATAAAAATAAATATTTTTTCCCCAGTAGTTTGTTTTATTTTCAGAAATCTGCCTTGTTTTATGTAAAATATTTAGAGTGAGCTGAAATATGCGGTGCAGAAGAAAGCAAAGACTTCCTGTTTTTTGTTTTTTTTGTCTCCTCTTTATACACACACACATACAATCACCAATAACTAACCCCAAATAACTGTGAATAAAGCAATAAAATCTTATAGGGCCACATCTGAGCAAACAGAGACCTACCAGAGAGCTCATTCGTGGTTCGTTTGTTTGCTCAGCTCAGCTATTTGTATTTAAATGGGACTGATGCCTGCTCTTATACCAACAATGACATAACGATGGCAGACACTTCAATGGGGGGCTTTTCATCTGCCTCCCAAAACAAATCTTACAATTGCATATTAACTAGAACTAGAAGGTCTTAAGAGGGAACGGGTTGCCAGTTGTGTTGTGATTTTTGCCTGGCCAGGCATGAAAATGTGTACAATTACAAGATGAAGTTTTATCAGTGCGGCAGAGAGGTCAAAGATCATTTGACGCAAAAAAAAATAAAAAATTTTCACTACAGTGACAGTTTAATCTGAATTATGACCTTAATTGATACCAGTTGTGAGGAAGACTGTTTTTCTTTGTAACAAACAATATTCAAAAACTACGGCGCCTGTTAACGTTTTTGAGATTTTGTCACGTTGTAGTCACAAACTTCAAAGCATATTCCTGGGAAAAGTCACACACAATTATGAAGTGCAAAGAAAAACATACATATATATTTTTTAAATCTTTGCAAATGAAAACCCGAAACGAATGAGTTGCATATGTATTTATTGACCAGTCAACATTTTTGAAACATTTGCTGGAACCAAAGCTTTTTGGGGGATATCTCAACCAGCTGTTGACATCTACACCCGTTTGTTTCTGCTAATCTTTTAACTTTCTCTCCAGCCTGGAGCTGCATATTGGATTATTCAGTCTAACCCTGTTTTAAACTTTGCTGCAACATTATCTCTGTCTGTCTGTTGTGTTCCTTGTGCTTCATGATGTTTGTTCACTTTGATTTGGTCTATCACATAAATGCTCCACGAATTACATTAAAGTTTGTGCTTGCGGCATGAACAAAATGTGAAAAAATCTAGAGAGGAGTGACATTTTTGCAAAGCAGCTTCATGTTTTGTGAGGTGAAAAGAAACTTGGGCTGGCCTTCGAAGAGAAGAATTCAACCTTAAAAATAATAAAATTTCCCCTGAGCCTACCTTTAATAAAGCTACATTTTCTATACAATTTGAGTCTTTGTACAAAATAAATTACATTTGTTGGACTATATAGACATCCTAACTGGAAATAAAATACAAGGCAACAGAAATCTCAGTAGCATCCATCGTCTCACTCAGTGTACCAACCAGTTTCCAGCCTCCAGAGCTGTTTAGCAAGGGCACCCAAACAAGATAATGGTCAAGGGAGAAATACAAAGGGACAAAGACAATCTGTTTATGCACTAGATGGAGATGAATGGAGCGTAATCCATTTCCTTCCATTTCGGCTGCCCCTCCTGCGCAATGGCTGTTGCCTACTTAACCACAATGATGATTAATCCTACACTCACTATTTATATTTTCTAATTGCAATTAGCCTGAACTATCAATTACACTTAGTGCCTAATTGCCCTTCATGAAGTCAACTCCCCAGGTTTAAACAGGTCCATTTAAATAATGTAACTAATAGCTCTTGTCTTTACGTTGTGGATACATCTTCATTGCGGCACGCGTAAACCGTGATGGCTGCTCGTAATTTAACGCGGCGAACGAGAGAAGGAGTGCAGGTGGCACTGTGGGACTAATTATGGTAAATGAATTATGATGTGACCTTCTCAGAACAATGGCTAATCAATGCTCCCGATGAGTGACAGTGCGCTCTATATGAATACTAGAGCTCTTACACTTGCAGATCTTAGCCGTTCTAAATAATAAAAACAGGCAGCTGAATTTTCTTTTTGTTGTTGTTTTGATTATATATACTCTCATCTTCTAAGTCTATCACTAATCTTCTTGGGTTGTAGAATCAGCTTTTGTCTGTAGCAGATACACATGTAACATTCACAATCGATATTCTAGTTTACAGACTGAGAAAGAAAATGTCTTTCCAAAACGTAGCATAAGCATGTGAAATGGGGAGACAACAAGCAAGTACCACAATTGCTTACAGTTTTTCTTTTAAACTTAATACATGCACAGTAGGCCTATTTACATTTCATATCTACATAAATCCTGCTTGAACTGTGTGAAAAGTGCACGGGTCTTCATTATACAAACTGCATTTTTTTATATAACGTACTTATTTTTTTAGACAACGTACTTATTTTTGATGAATATCAGTTACTTAGAAAGTTGCTGTGGTTTCAAAAGAGCCATCATTACATATATGCTTTTAGCTTTTAAAACTGAGAGGATTTTCTTCTATAATGAAACTATGCAAAAACCACAAAGTGATGACAAGAAAAGTGGACTGAAAACAACATTTCTGTTATTTTTAAAGTCATCTTGTAAAAATTTAAATAAACTATTCCAATCTTAAAAAGTTTTAGACCAGTGGTGCCCTTCATATATATTTACACACACAGTGGACCAGATGTTTATTTAAAGTGTTAACATTACACATTCATACCTCAAAGAATCATGAAAATGCAATGTATTTGAAAGGAACTAATTGGGGTATTATAAAATTCTGTCAGTTAACTTTGTCAAAAAAAAAGAAAAAAGATAATCTTAGTTAAAACCTAATAATTCTGAACAGATTGGTTTCCTCGCTGAAGGAATGGACACAATTTAAAGGTTGAATTGTTAATTTTTTTCATTCTGAGAATCTGGTGCTGCCATTAAAAATGTATTTATTTTGAAGGTTTTAAACATCATCTAATATGGATGGATCTGTCTAATGCTACTTCTTTTAATGTTACATTGTTTTTGTTGGGTGTTATTTGTGGATGAGTCAGACCATGTCTTAGTTCTTGAAAGATTTAGGTTTTCTCTCTAAACATCACACATCTTTGTGATTTTCAATACCAAAAAAATAAACCCAGAACTTTCCATAACACAGTGAATTTTGTCTTAATTTTCTTGAGCTCTAAACATTAAAGGTCCTTATGTTTTAAATGCTAATAAAAGATCTACTTAGCTAAATGACATGTGATTCTTCCTTAGAGATTGGTGAAGCCAGAGCCAAGGGTTGGAAAGCTCTGGGACGAACTTCACATTCCATTTTCTGCCCTCAAAGAATCTTCATAAACAATACGACATTCTCACAGTTAAAAATAGACATTAAATGACCGAGTGTCTTAATTTTCTCTGCGTTTTTAGTCAAATTGGCTGCCGACATACAACTGTGATCATCTACTAAATGTATCAAATCATTGACAATGGAAGAAATCAGTAAAATTTTGATGTTGGTGAAAGACTGAGATAAAACAACAGCTAACAATAGGTCAGAAGCTGATAGAGCAATGATGTATACAACTTTATCTATCAGCACAAAGAGGCCCACACAAACACACCAGGAGAACGTTAGCTGACAACAGCAGTGCTTGAACTGACCTTTACCTTGTTGTGACAGGAGGTGCACCATGACTGACAGTGTCCCTCAGAACAATTTACCCCCACCCTGCAATACCCTCCATCTACTCTGTGATGCAGTTGACCCCTTTACAAATCACCACCAACTTTTACACATCTGCTGCCTGTCAGCATCTGCCAGGCGCACTCACCCGTCCCGCCTGTAATGAAAAACTCTCATTACTCGCCTCCACCCAACAGGTACGGGACCGTTAGGACAATTACCGGGCAACGCCGCTGACCTTGTTGTCGAACAGAGTCGAACAAACAGAGAAGTCTGATGGAAAAGGAGCCTGGCAGCAAGATTCAAGCTCTGCTGCTTATGACGAAGATGCTGTTCTCATCTCAAAAAGCACCCATCAATGACATCTGCTTTATAATTACAGGAAAATTTGAGATGTGAGGATACTGCAGAGCTTAGTGCTTCACTGACGTCACAAAAGGCAAACCAAACAGATTTCAACAGAGATAAACATCCCACTATGGAGAAATTAACAGAGATTCTCCTCAATGCATATAGGCAGATCTAATCTAATTATCAATGAATATACAGTTTATTTCCGTAGTTTAAAAAAAACATAAGATCATTTTATTTTATGGCCAAAACAATCACTGGAGAGACTGCAGACATGACAACCTGTACAAAGAATGCTGCATGCAAGCGTGATAATGAAAAGTTGAGTGGAAGGGGAAAAAAAGTGTGGTTGAAAAATATGCACAAGCGACAGAGGAAACTGTAAGCTTACAGTTGCCTCTAAGATGTTTTGCTTTGAAAAACATATTGGAGAGATTTTGGAGGTTCACGAACTGCAGCTGGATATATCCAGGACAGGGGCAGGAACTGTAGTACACTGTGTATCAAACAACCCCTTAACATGAAACAAGTTCTGACAAAAAGTAGAGTGGTAAGATGAGATGGTTGAAGTCCACAGTCAGATTCATAATAAACCCCATGAAGTTTGCTGGTCATTGAAACCGGTACTGGTACCTTAGAAAATCATGACATTATCTAAAATGTCCTGGCTGTATTGGCCTTAGCCTCAATAAGACACAAAGAACCAACTCCAGCAGATGGCGTGTCTCTCAAAAACACTCACTATGGAAACCTATCACTGAACTTTGAGGTGCTTAGATTTTGTCTTCAGGCATTGATCACCACTCCTAATATATTTTTTTACTCAGATCGTAAAAAAAGAATCAGATGTTATCTTGGGTTCAGGAGTCACTTAACACAAGGAATGTGACATTGTTGCCCATGTCCTGAGTAAGTTTGAGTGACTCCATCAAACTCCATCAAATCTATGCCTTTTAATTCCAGAACCTGCTTTGCTTCAAAACCCTCTGACAGTTGTACCTGGTTGTTCGCAACACATTTTCCTTCCACCCAACTTTCCAATCTTAGAAACAACCTGTGGCTTTTTTTTCTTGGGGATGTTGACAGTGACGGCCTGCTGGACAACTCTGAAGTAAGCAGTCGTTCCCATGATTGAGTAGGCCATAAGATAAATATAGCAGTATAGTCTGTGCTGTCAATGTCTCATTAAATGTCTGTGGTAGATGCAAACAACCCCATGAAAAAGAAATGGATAAGATAAGCTGTGCGCCGAGGATCAATTTGGTTCACTTATTTTTGTTAAGATATAACAATCGATAATTTCTACCTCCAGATTAGATGAGGACCCAAAAATAAAGAAAGAACCAACACCAAAAATAAAAGGCCAAACATGCTTGGTCCTAATGTCAGTTTTACCTTTTGAGTTTTGGGATGTTGCAAGTGTACCAAGTGAAACCGATAAATCATCAAGAAGACCTTCCATATTCCAGAATGGTCTGGAAGCTGAGTTTGCAACAGAGACCTTTTTACTGTGATGCTCGAATGATTGGTGACGATTGACAGGAAGATCGTCAGCTTTTTAGAAGGACAGGTTCAGAAAAATGTGGCATGAATGTAGAATTTTCATCTTTGCTCTGTTTGGACTTGGCAAGTCCTTCCCATCTGATGCGATGGCAACATTTCCTATTTAGCACTAAACATAAGGTTCAGATGATGCTGATGGGAATGTCATTAGTGGTCCAGATGTTTGGTCATATTCGAAAGTGTAGGGGAAATTAGAAGTGAAACGCAGAGGGAAAGTCACCAAAATCATCAGGCTTCGTTGGAAGAATGTTTGTTGTCAAACACAAATTTCCTGTTCTCTCGCTTATCAAATGCAATCAAACACAGTAAAAAGAACAACAGAAAACAGTTAAAAAATTAGCAGAATTACCTGTTTCAGATTAAATACCCTTCCTTAATGATTGACCAGACTCCTGTTGCTCTTTTGTTTGAGTCCCATTTCACAGCAAAGTGGAGGAGGCTCTGTTGGAGCTTCAAGAAAACAATGAAGACAAAAGTCGAAGAGCACGACTGCGACTCATAATCTTGCTCCTGCCATTAGACAAATTATCAAATGTTTAGCAGCATCCCTGGGAAGTGGCTACTTTATTGACCCCAGAGGGGGGCACTGAATGGAAGTGTGTCTCTTCGGCTCCCTGCTGTGTTTGACAGTGATCTCTCCTCTCTGAAGTCTCTCTGTGGCTCAAGCAGACCCCAGAGCTGAACCAGCTGCTGTTCCTGCTCTCAGAAGTCTACCTGCAGGCCTTTTTGTCCTCAGGGCTCATCCTTTTGTCCCGCTGACCCATGCAAACAGATGTCCGGCCACTGGGCTTTCTCACAGGAAGTTGTAAACCTCCAGCGTGCAGCGGGCTCCATTCATATGGAGGGCCCACAATATACCCGTGCAACTGTGATAGACATGCAAATGGTGGCATGCAGACAGCCCTTTAGTCTGTCTTTAGTGGAGGTTTCAACAAATGTTTGACTATGTACCTACAGACTGTACAATGACTGAGAGCAATGAAAGCCACATGTAGATCAGTAGCAGACTGATCACACAAAGATAGGAAACTGTGAGGGAGGTTTCTAATAGCCTGTAAACATGGCTGTATCCTCCATGTTTCCACCACCACAAACTACAAACAGTTTTTTTTTTTTTTTTCGGCTTTCATCTCAGTCTGATCCTCAATCTTGACCTGAACCTACTAAGACATGGCTGCACTCCTGATGTGAGACTGCATTGATCTGAGAAGAAGTCAAAACAGCCATGTTAATTATGGAGGAGCTGCAGAAATCCACAGCTCATGAGGAAGATGCTTTTGACGTGATAACTAATACGTGAACTCCATAAATATGGTCTTAATGAAAAAGAGGGGAAAGGCCCACTGCACATATAAAAAAGATGCTCAGATTTGACATAAATAAATTGATTTTGGCAAATAATTACTTTTTTTAAATATATTTTTCTGATTTTCTGAGACAATGAATTTAGGGTGTTCATTATCTGCAAGCCTTGATCACTGTGCATATTTTTAAAAAAAGTCAGCGAGGTAGGAAAGTGGCAAAATTACAAACAAATTAAAGACAATTCTAAAGTCAATTCTATTGCAGGAAAACTTTTGCTAATCATTTTTACACTTCAGCGTCTTATCAAAATTGTCCTTTAGGGTTTTTGTAGAGTTTGGAATAAAAAACTTAAATAAAATCAGTCTAAACGAAAATAAGTTGAACTGAAAAGAGATAATTAACTGAAAATATTTTAAAAGACCAACAATCGCTTAAATTATCATATTTGTGCTGCTGTGGATTACCTTTCAAGTCTTCAAAACGTCTTAGGCATCAGGTTTTATCTGTACTGGACACCTGCTTGAGGATATTGATTAAGTGCTGTTTTCACCATTTTACCCAGAGCCAGTTATCCAGTTTTAAACAGCACACTGCCCCACTTTGTGTTGAACTCTCATCACAAGCACATTGGCTGTGAATTTAAATCAATTAGATTTGTAGAAAAAGTAATCAGCTGCATTAGTTCTGTAGCAACGCTCTCACTCACTGTGTGCATTATTTTGTGATGTTGGATGTGTAAATGCCCTGTTCTGTATTTTAGAATTACTAAATATAGAGATTTTGCTCTTTGGATTCCCATGGCTTACATAACATCATAGAAAATACATAACTCAAACAAATGCCACAAACAATGCAGTACATAAAATAATTATAATTCATGCTTGAGTTTGACTGCAACTCAGGCAAAGCCATCGCTAATTCTTGTTCATAAAACATTACACAAGGAAAATATAAGAAGAGATTTAAACCTTAAAGGTTCACAGCAGTCTGTGTCAAATGCAGGAAAGCAGTGTGACGAGGCATCCATGGATGCAAGCAAAGACTTAAAATAGATAAATACATAAAATACATAATAAAGAAAGTAAAAACCTCTTCATGTAAATCATTAAACAGAATGAGGTATGTCCAGGTCTGAGTGCCATGATTTGTAATTTGTTTGGTGTTTTAACTGACCTTAAAATCTTCATCTCAGTATGAAGTCTGTTGCAGCCGTCACATTTGCAGGGTCAAATGTGACGGAATTTCCCCTCAGTTCTGTCCAGCTTTCCTCGTACCTGCTGGAGAAAAACAAACCCACAGTACGAAGCCGCCTTCATAGTATATTCATACTGCATTCAGCACGTTAGGTTCTCACAACAAAGCATTTTGAATGTACAAAAATGGATTTTTGAAAACCCTAACTTTCCTTCTACTCCAAAAATTTGCAGGTTAGGGTTAACAAAATATAAAAAGTTGCAACAGGTATGAAAACTATTTTTTTTAGCATATTATATGACTACAAAAAGTTTGAGCAAAACAACGTTTTCCTGCCCTGCGCCAGGGTCGTGGAACAATCTACAAAAAATGCATTCAACAAAAACAAAAAACAACCTTTTACACCCATTCAGAATTTTACTGCTACCTTCCTTTGTTTTTTTTTTTTTTGTTTTTTTTTTAGAAGTCACTATATTTTGGATAGCTGCATCATTCTGTTATTGTGTATTGAGAATTCTTCAAGTGTGTTTATAGTTTGGATGTGTGTGACAGGTTTATTGGAAATTTCTTTAAGAGCTTCTCAGATCTTAATGGGGCTTTCTAGTTAATCAAAGGTATAATATTACTATTAATAATGCTAATTTTCAAAGTATGAAAAAGCAAAGCCTACAGATTGCAATTAATACTATAACAACTACAGTGCAAAATAAATAAATAAATAAAAAAACACTGGAGTAACATATATATTTATATACATTGTAATTTTGCTCGATTAAAACGTGCTAAACAGAGTGAAAGGTGCAAAGACAGGACGATTCCCAATGAATCAAGAGCCATCTGCGCCCAATTTGCATGCAGCTCGTCAATTATTGGGTTTAATGATATGGGTGATTATAATTGGACGCTTTGAGACCATTAGGTGGTCGTGTGAAACACTAATAGTGTTTGTGTCACGTGTCTGGTTGAGAGAATTGGGAGGGTGAGTCGGGGCTCACGCGCTTTAAAGACTGCGCGCCGGTCATTTCGTTCACGCTGCGAGACAGACTGACAGCAGCAGAGGGGAGTGATGTCTGCATTCTGAGGAGGAGCCTCTCCAAAAACCGGCTCCACGTGAAGTTTGAGCTCTGCAAGCCCGCTGCATAACAAAACCGATAAGCTCATCTCCAAGCGCGTAATTACGCACAGCAGCCGCCTCTCCCGACATTCCAGATCTTAAAAGCATCCAAGGATGATTATACCTGAGGAGCGATAATGATGTCTAGCCATAAGATTTCCTTTTCCATAGCTGATATTTTGGATCCCAACAAATTCAACAGCAAAAGAGCAAACGAACTCCCCATCGCTAAGGAGAAGTTAACTGTGCCGGATGCAGAGGGGACAAGTTTGGAATGGGCCAGCGCAGCGGCGAGAGACTTCAGGGATGAGCGCACAGATGCAGGTAAAAAAAAAACGTCACACATATTTTTCAAATAATTAGATTACTTTAAGCTCAAAATACGCAGTGGTTTCCACAAAAAAAGTAAATTAAACATGCATAAAATAAACTAAAATGAATTTTAAAAAAAAAAATATATATATATATATTTTTTTTTTTTTTGGGGGGGGGGGGGGGGGGTTTGAAAAAAAAAAAAATTCAAAGAAAAAAAAAGAAAAAGGTTTTGTTAATAAGTGTTGGCCCGGCTAGGGTTGACGAACCCTAAATT
>CAEGAD010080759.1:0-96642 GCA_903067055.1 Poeciliopsis paucimaculata | reverse complement strand
TGTTCACGTCCACACCAGTCCAATGCTGGGATGTTCATATGTCCACACCAGTCCAATGCTGGGATGTTCACGTCCACACCAGTCCAATGCTGGGATGTTCATATGTCCACACCAGTCCAATTCTGGGATGTTCATATGTCCACACCAGTCCAATGCTGGGATGTTCAGATGTCCACACCAGTCCTACGCTGGGATGTTCAACAACTCTATCCACATTTTCTAACAGAGCTGCTGGAAACGTTGGCAATCTAATGTGATGTTTTCAACTCAGTTGCTTTTAATAATTTCTCTTTCTTTTACTAGATTCATATTTAGTCTGAATTTCTCCTACTCAGTTTCTATGAGAGTACAAAATATAAATAACACTAGTTATATATTAGAAACTCATTTCAATACAGATGTAAAACAAACACCTCATCCTAGCGCTAAAGCCTTTGAGGTTTTCTCTAAATTGCCATGTTTCCATTTAGCAAATTTATTTTCACAATTCTCATAATTCCAATTAGTGCAATTATATGGCCAACAGAATGGTGTTGCAGGTTTTTGGGATAACATTTTGGAACATTATTGTGACTTTTCATTCTCCTTCTCTGTACAACAAAACAAAATTATTTACATCTGATTTGAGGTACTGAAAGGGTGATTTTATCATTGTGCTCTTTTTAATGTATGTAAACAATATTTATATTGTTTACATACATAATTTATCCTGTTTTAATACAAAGCTCTGAGTTCATATCAGTAGAAAAAGCCTGAATAACCTGAATAGCAGCTATCAGTGCGTAACTTACACAGATGTGAATAATTGTGCAGCTTTTCTAATGCTTTGGTGAGCAGATGTTGTGGGGGAACCTTGGTGCTGAAAAACAGACAGCAGACAATGGAAACACTGAGTGTGAATGACTTCAGGGTTTCCTACCAGTCGGCCTGAAAGCTGAACTTCCAGCTCATAACAGTCGTCACCTGAGTTACCAGCTGAGTAACTGCTCTGGACCCTGGCTGTAAACGTGACTCAGCACCAAACAGGGTGGGCTCCGCTGGGATAGAAAGCACCGACATCGGGACAAACCTCTCATTCCGATTCCATCACTGGCTCCCGAGCTGATGCTTTACTCACACAATAAACTCAAATGTGCCGTAGCAGTGATGCGTGTGTTGGATGTTCCTGTCTGCCTTACCTAAAGGAGATCCACTGAAATGCCGTGAAAAAAGCCCAGAACAAACAGAAATGGGTTTGAATTTTTTACAGACTTTTGTGCTGTTATTTTTTCACTTGGATTGAATTCACTGACATGAAATTGAATTAAGTCTTTATAGTTTATTCTTGTTCTCTGTTAAAGAAAGTTTTTGAAAAAGATGGCCGCTTATTAAACTACTGAAGTTTTATGTTTTAGTACTTGTGTGCATCAAATCCCAATCTAAAGTGTGAACCTTTAGACTATGAGTAGCTTAATGGCGCTTCACTGAACGACTTAGCAACAAAATGCATTAAAATACATTAAATAATGTTGTATCAACCCACCAGACCGCTCAGGTTTTCTGATTCTGGTTCTGTTTTGCAGAACCAGAACCAAACATGGAGAAGCAGCATTCAGCTTCTGTGCTTCTCTAACAGCCAAACACTGACTTTCTTTGAACCCACCTGCTTAGAGCCAGTTAATAATAACTTTTCATTATTTCTCCTCATTCTATCGCTGTAATGTAATGGTTCTTTTTACTTTGTTTCAAGTAAAATCTTTAGACAAATCTTCTTTTAGAGAAGTGTGTGTTTCTGTGTTTGCCAGCTGTTTCTGTGTGAATGAGTGTATAAGGTGTGAGGCGCAGCTGGTGATTGTGAGAGAAGATGGATTGCATGGGAATTCAGGATGTGCAGTAAAGAGTGACATCAGCCGGTCCCGTGGAGACGCTTGGATAAACACACAGCTAAAAAGGAGGGAGAGTCAAGTTGCACCATGAGGTATTGGTAAGAGAAAGGAGGAGAGAAAAGCTTTGTGGAAGCATTGTAGTTGCTCTATTTTCTCTCCCCTTCCAACTTTGTTTCCCCCTGCTCTGCAGACCGGACGCCCACAATTTTCAAACAAACACAAAACAGCCTGGAAACAAAAGAGCAGGAGACCCGATCTAATAATTTGAGTTGGGACAGGGTGGTGGGTCTCAGGAGTCGGTTATGACCTGAGGAGACGGCAGGACCGAAGGGTCTTTGACCAGGTTGATGCTCACTGCGGTGGGAAACAGTGAAAGGTGGAGAAACCTGGAGGACGGAGAATTCACCGGAATGACGGTTTATTGTTTAAACCACAGTGGAAGGAGAATGACATCCTTCTGCAGCTAAGGGTTATTTGGATTATTCTGGTGATAAATCAAATATTTTTTATTTGACCACTTTGATCTTTTTGTGCAAGAGAAGAAATATGTTAAAAGAAGCTAATAAGAAGAAAATAAACATTTTATTGCCTAAAATACAAAAACATAGCATTCCTTTAGTAAACACTTGATCATTTGTAGTGAAGCACCTACAGCTAAAAATACTTCTAACATCAACATGTGAAAAGCTCTGACCTTTCTGTTTGACTTAACATCAGTTCAGTGTAGGGATGACCTGTTGACTGATTTTTGAATTAATAGGATTTTTTTTTTTTTTTTTTTGCAGAATTAAAAAGAACCAGGTGAAGCCAAAACCTCCCCCACTTGCCTGTGGTGGCGCTCTACCAAGAACCACTGAAGGAAACAACATGAAAACCTCTGAAGAAGACACTCAGCACAACTTTCGTCTTCACAAAATGGAGACAAACATGGCGTTAGATTTTAGTGGTTGTATGATTTATTTTTTTGTCTTTGGCAAAAGGCAATGAGCCATCTTTCCCGCTAGTGCTAGCCTAGCACGTTTCTTTTGGTTACCCAGAATGCCCTGCTCTGTTGTCCACTTCCTGCGTTTGGAGAGATCACCTAGGTTTGTAGGCAGAATAGAGTTTGTTGTTTTGGTCTGAATCAGTTTGATAGCATTTACACTTTTCCACAAACGAAGCAAAGTTTAGATGCAAACGGACTGGAGTTCAGTCTGGCTGAGGTCAAACCATTCAAATCTGACGCCACTCCATTCCATTTACAGTTCAAGTAGTTCTCTTCTTCAGATGTTTGTGTGTTGTTTCCTTCAGTAGTTCTTGGTAGAGCGCCCCCACAGGTCAGTGAGGTAGTTTCAGCTTCACATAGTTAAGATTTTATAAATAACAATCTTATGTTAGTACATTAATTGTAAAAGGAATGAAAAAATCATCCCTACACTATATTGGTGTTTTGTTTTTTGCGAGGCACTATTTACGAACACTGAAGTACTTCTGTGATAAAGAACAAATATGTGGAAAATAAAACCAGATATCTTTTGTCAAATTTGGATTTCTATGATAAAACCGACTTTTGAACAGATTCCCAGATAAATGTTTCTGTATCTAATTCATCAACAATCGCATTTCTGAGCCAAAGGAACAGAAAGTCCTCATTTGAGATGGCTGTGTGTGCAGAAAAAACGCCAAAAACTCATTAATAGCGTGCAAAGATGCATCCACATGAAGAAAGCTTCTCAGCATCTTTTCCCTCCAAACAAAACAGAGCTTCAGCTTTACAGTCTGAGAACCTCGAAATGCTATGTGTGCCAAATAATGCAGACGAAAACGTACATTCGTGAAACTTCATCCGCCGGTTTCAAAACCTCTGACGCCATTCATGCGGTGTCTTCTCAACATTTACAGACTCCATGTCTCTTACCGTATCTAGTAAATTTCCTGAGGTATACAAAGTTGTTAATTTGTTTTGACAGTGCAGGATCTAGTTTCTGATAAAAGATCCAAATTTCAGCCAAGTAATACACGACTCGTGCAGCGGTGCCTCCTACTTGGCCGCGCTCGATAAACAGAACAGTGTTATTTCTGGTTCAGGTTTGCAAGATGTCAACGAAAAACTTCTAAATAGATGTTGTGTGACAAAGGCAGGTTGTAAAGTGAAAAGGAATGATTTACCCTAAATGTGCATGTGGAAAAATTAGAAAGCAAAGATGCGTCTTAGCAACAAGGCAGCAGCTCACAGAAGTGGTGGTTAGCACCATTAAATGAGGCCTATTAGCAGCTTTTATGTGTGCAACAACTCATGCATATCAGACAACTGTGGTTAGCTCAAACACAATCGACCTCCCAGGGGCCGCCGTTTCAAATAAGCAGGAATCAGTTCTTTTCAAGTGGTGCCAGGATCTCTGATAAAAGAAAAAACACAAGATGATTTTTCCTAAAAAGCAAGGAGAACAAAAGAAGAACTATGGCGCACACAAAAAGAGGAGTGAAATCATCAGATCATAAATATCCCATAGTGTCTGTGCTACACTTGTATCTGGAGTATGTAGAGACATTAATCTTTGCCCTGCATTGCCTTTGATGTCTGCTGTTTTATTTGTGGATACTCGCTGCTGAAATGAAACACAGAGGCAATAATCAGAACGTATTAAGAATAGATTTTTCATTCATGAGATTCCAGGACAGACAGTCGTTAATGGTAAATAAACATGAGGGCGACTAGAAGATAAAACATTCTTTGTTAGAAAAAACTCCTCAGTGAAAGGTGAATCATGTTACAGCAGATTATTTCATACACAAGAAGTAAACTGAAGGCCCATACAAAAGTGTTGAAGCTGCCAAGAGTCTCCAGTGTGTGATTGTTTGTTTAAAGAGCAGTTTTTCATTTCATATAGAGGAATATTCCTCAATGATGAATGCTGAGTCTTTTCCTGTTTTGATATTTCATCTGAGTTGGACTTTTTTTGTTTTCTTTTGTGTTTAGTGGTGGTTTCTTTCTGACATCACAGTATCTAAAGCAGCGTCCTGGTTGACGTTTCCTTTCCAACAGATTTAACGTTTCTTCTCTTTGGCTTCCACCGATTTCTGACACATCTGACTCTGGAGTCCTAAACTTCTTCACTTCCTAAGTTTGGTACCGCTCAGTGTTCCTGAGACACTAAAGTCTCGTTTTCTCTGATCAGAACGGGTCGGTGCAGTTCGGCTGCTATTTTATGGTCCTCAGATCCAGGAGTGTTTTCTCTGTCAGTTGGACTCTCACTGGGCCCAAACGTAAAGTCATAATGCGACGGTGGATGTGACAAACCGGCAGGCCTCGTTCTTGTCATAAACTGTGACGTTTTGTCCCCAAGTCAGTTGACTGACTGTGTTGAGTAGCTTTGCCATATAATCTTCCTTTGGCTTCTTCCTCCCTGAGTTTCAGGCATGTTGGTTGAAGTCTTGTATCGTTGTGATTAGCCAACATTTTCATTGAGTCTTCTGGTTTTGTTCTGTGATTGGTTCACATATTTTTACAAAAACACACCATGTCTGGGACACAGAATCCTCCTGTACGGTAAAACTGACTGCACATTTCGGTGATGTTTATGCTCCCATATAGTAGTTTGAACATGTGGATGCAGAACTTGTGCAGATCCTCACCTGTTCCTGATATTTTGGCAGATTTCTTTTGTCTCCCATGATGTCACACAAGCAAAGAAGTTTGCAAAGCCATCAAGACATAACGTTCCTGAAAGTTTATTTTACTGCTCCTGTTTTTCTGTGTGCGGTTGCTTTGTTTACTCTACAGTCATTTGTCGCAGCTCTTCTTTGTGCGTAAATGGTTTTCTCCATAAAACCGACCCTGTCATTTGACAGTGAACATGCATTGTGCGTGTTGGAGCAGAGGAAAGGGAGGAAGGGGCGAGCTGTCTTTTTAGATGAGCGGAGAGAAGAAGGATGTCTCCAACCTCGACTGTGGCGTCCCTTTGTTGTTCCTAAAATCAAAACAAAAAGAGGAAGAGGACGAGAAGGGAGGGGGAAAGAGAAAGAAGACAACAATGAAGTCTGCTCTGTGACAGAGACATGATGTCACGTCAGTGGAGTCCAGGCTGTGGGAGTGGGAGGTAGTTTGGCTGGGTGGAGTCACGCCTCTGTCCCCCCCCTCCCCATGAGCAGCTCCTCTTCTTCTCCCTTTCTTCCAGTGAATGAACCTTGGGAAACATAATGAGCCGGCCTCGCAGCTCCACTTCCGCTCATCCGTCAATTGAAACAGTGAGATTTCCAGGTCATTCATTCATGCCGGGTCCCGGCTGAGCCGCGCTTGCAGAGAGCGAGGGAAGCCTGGTAAACGATCGGCCTCCGGGGACCGCCTGGGAGCCTGAGTGTGTGTGGGAGGGGCCACAGGTGGGGAAGACACATGAGGAGGACGGGGATTTGTGAATGAACAGATGAAAACAAATTGCTCACGTTACACTTGGAAAAAAATCTGCCAAGTTGAAGGAAACAATTTTGGCAATTCTGGTCACTTTGACAGGAGAGACTTCTGCTTTTACTCAAAACTGGAAACTTGAACGTCGACTTAAAATACAATATTAAACTTTTTTGTTAAGAACACCTGATTTCCCTTTGGCTGCTGTTTTAACTTGTGAATCACTTTAAGAACATTTGGGTTGTAAATAACTTGATGTCCTGAAAAGATCCATTTAAACTTCTCAACTTTTTAAGAAGTACAGGCCAACACAAAGCAGTGAATAATGGTGACTTAGGAGGTTAATCTCACATGGCTTTTACATTTTTTCAAAGAAAAGTTTGAAAAGTGGGATGTGAATTTAGCTTATCCCTGTTAGTTTCAAACATTGAGTTAGAAATGTCAACTGAGCTTCGGTGGAAAGATAATTCACCGGTTCATTATGTACCATCATGTTTTTATCCAAACTTCCATCTGGGGGTTTTAGTTTAATTAAATGTACGGCTGAGCTCACCAGCCTGACTCTCATCGCTCATTTTTTCAGTTAACTCTGCATTGTTGACCGCAGTACAAGACTGTGTAACACGTTGCTGTGAACTAAGCAACCCTCTGTGGGAGAGAGGCTTTAAGGTCAAAATAGGTCATGTGATTAATCTGTGTTATGTAGTATTAATGCGTTAAAATGTTCAGACTAATTGCACTTAACTCTTAGTGTTTTCATACCAGCACAAAACGTCAGGCGCAACAAACTCTGGTCTGCTTAAAGTTACACATTCAATATGAACAGTAGCATTAGCAATAGCAACACTGAAGAGCTCATTTTTACCATAATGCCCAGCAGTAGTGGGCAGGTAAAAAGTGATGGAGCGAACTGGACCAGAATTCATTCAGAAGCAACATACCAAAGGTTGATCTGGGTCCGGGTGTTTGGTCCACACAGGGTTCGCTTGAGTGATTTCACACCAGGAGGAAAGGTCCAGAATAACGAGAAAAACAAAATCTGGTTCATTTAAAGCCGACCAAATGTTTAAAAAAGCTTTAAATAAAATGGCTGAAATGAAGGATCCTAAATGTTTACAAACTCAGATTTTCATTAGCAACTTCAAGTCGAGAGTCGTTAATGAACTAATAAAATTTGACCACTTCCCACCCTGAGCTACATGTTAGTCTGGTCTCGTCCAGGTCTCCAAGCAGTTTTTCCTTCCAACATTTAACATTGTTAAATTAGCAAAGGTAGTACACTTTGCCATGTGACGTCATCGTATTAGTTTTAACTTGAATGGTTTGTGTTTCAGCCTGTTCTGGCATTTCCTCTCCTGCAGACACCTTGCGCTTGATTAGGAGGAAATATCTCAGTTTTATAAGCAAACCTGCACAAATTCAACCCATCCAAACTCACACTGAGCTTGTGTAGAAACACCTGAGCCGCTGCTGTTGCAACAAGAATTAGCTCACAGGACTTCAGTTCTATTAATAGCCTAAATTAGCTGCGGTGCATGATCAGGCACAGACTGGGAATCTGAATCCCAAAGCTTTTCAGACTAATTTGGAGCAGGCGGGCAGAGAGGGAGCAGCGGAGCGAGCCACCCATCGAGCGGCTGTCGCTAAATGCAGAACAGCCTCGCATTTCAGGAGGAATCAGCTCAGAAATGGGGTCGCTAGTTCTCTCCATTCCCATCATGCCTTTTCCAATTTGCAGAGCAGAGAAGCTCCCATCTCTGCTTCACAGCAAGCGGCAGCGTCAACACTGTGCTCAATTAGGTCTACATGGAGTGAGGGCCAGG
The DNA here is from genome assembly GCA_903067055.1 of Poeciliopsis paucimaculata. NCBI lineage: Eukaryota > Metazoa > Chordata > Actinopteri > Cyprinodontiformes > Poeciliidae > Poeciliopsis > Poeciliopsis paucimaculata. The sequence goes on along the minus strand of CAEGAD010080759.1, from coordinate 88,570 downwards.
GACGCCTTGGTGTAAATAAATAGTTAGTAAGAGCTTGCATGACTTTAGGGTTTTGCATGTGTTCATCTCATTTCCCTGATTGCTTACAGAGTCAGCTGGCTTCTGCAATTGCTTGGAATATTCCACTATCTTCACCACCGAGGACGAGGGAGAGGAGAAAGAAGAGGAAGAGGAGGAAGGAGCCCCTGACTGATTGCTGAAGGTTTTAAACAATAGGGAGACACTTGGGCAGAGAGGCAGGAGATTACAGACAGACGGACAGACAAATAGAGAAAGGCTGCATGGATCCTTCATGGGAAGGTTCCAGTAATCGTTGGAGTTTATTATCTTGCTGCAGGAAATTGTACCCTTTGCCACCCACAAGCACTCAATGGTAACTATCAAGTTAAACTGCCAAAGTGAAACATTGTGACAAAGCCTCCTTTTAGGGATGAGGGATGACAGAGACGGGGCCGGGGCGCGGGGGTCAGGGCCCGTCCTCTGGGAGTAGGAGGGGCGGTGTCGCCGCTTGGAGCCGCTGAAAGCAGCACAATGAGGCCCGGATCGGGTTCGCCTGTTTGACAAATGGATCTCCTGCTGCGATCGTGGCAAGCGTAAGAGCTCTTATCTGTTACGGAGAGGACGGAGATAAATGCCAAACATGTAAACAGAAATCTTTGCAGCATAAAAAACAGCAGCTGATACCTCTGTCTTATGTTCTGCATTATGCAGAAGTTCAATTAAAACACCTTAAATCTTGCTGTTTCCTTTCTAACCAGAGGAGCTTTCGTTTCTAGACTAGTTTTTAATTTATGTTTTCTTTGATGACAAGAGGTGAGGTTGTACAGCATGTCCTTATGTGATCTCAGAAAAAGTGGAGGGCAAAGGAAGAAATGTGAGGAAATCCATTTCCAACAATCTAAAGCTGTTTCCACACCTGATAGTCCGATAGACTCGGTTTGATTCGGGATCAAAATGGCATCATTTGTACTTTTTTCACACTGCACTGCGTCAAACAATCCAAACCTTAAAACAAAACTTTCTCCTTACATTTTGTGAAGAAGGAAGTTTCAATCAGTGGTTTTTGTGTCGTTTCCTTCAGTGGTTCCTGGTGCAGCGCCCCCACAGGCCAGGAGGGGAACAGGTTTTTCTAAGGGTTTGGATCGTTTGACGCAGTTCAGTGAGAAACAGAACCACAGCAGCTGAAAATGTTACAAATGTTGTAATTTTGTTCCCCAGTTGAACCACATCTACCAGATTATTTGGTTTAAAAACACCCCTAGAGTGAAGGAAAGGACTGTAACCGAGTAGAAGATGCCAAGAAAAAGACCCTTCAGAAGCTTGGAGAGCAATTTTTCAAGATCACTAAAAGATTACAGGAAAGCCGGACTGCTTGAAAGTAAAACATCAATAAATGTGAAGAATTTATATACTAATTTAATTACCCAAACTTCTAGTTGTGAAGCTGCATAAACCACCAGCCTCATGTCTGTGGTCATGGTGACTGAGCAGCTGAAAGAGCGATGCCACTTTTCCCCTCACACAAATCAAAACCCTCATTGCTTTCGACGTTTAGAGGAGTCTTGGCAAAATAAACTTGAACTTTTTTTGTTTGCGTTTAATCACTTTCAACAGCCCAATGAATACAGACGGAAATTAAAGGGGTCAACTCTAATGCAGAGTTTGGAGATGTTTTGGGGTAAATTTGCTAGAAACGAAACATTTTGACCTTTTTTCATATTCATAAAGAAACTATTAAAGAAGTAAATAAAGAGCTGCACTTGTGAAAATGGACAAAAATCCAAAGGTTCGGACCTCACACTGTGATTTCTGCAGTTTTTGACTCTCATGCTGATTTAAGGAGGTTGGCGTCAACAAATACATCTAGAGCGCAGCGCCTCGCCTCACACAGGCACACTTTATTTAATGTCTGACCTGTTTTGACAAATCTGACCACAGAGCGAGCGCAGCCTCTCAGCGGTTGACGAAAGCACACCCTTTGAACTGCAGAACCACCATCCCTGACTTACTTTCACCAATAAAACCACTCACAAATCTTCAATCCAGGCCTGTAAATCAGGGTGAGTGCTGATCAAAGCGTGACTGTGAATCTTACATGACATACGCTGCATTCCTCCCTAAACACATTCACATGCTGGACTCCAAATGCAGCACTTGTTTGTTGTCGCCCCTCCATTCCTTGCCTGAAGCGCACAACTTTAATTTTCAGCGCTCACGTATGTCAGATTTTATGGCCTGCTGGATAAAGGTGAATTTCAAACATGTTTTGTCAGTTAAACCTAAATTAGAGTCCGTTATTAGAGCAAATTAGAGAAATCAAAGGTCTGGGGCAAATAAATTTGACTTCTTTTTATTGTTTTAGCAGAATATCAGATCTTCCTTCTGAAATGATTTATCCTCTTTCCAATTTTGTGTCTTTTTTCCTTTTTCTTAGACTAAAGGATCATCGATTAAATTCTAAAGTTAATCAAAAACAGCCGGAGTGGACACAAAAAGTACTTTTTAAAAGATAGTTTTTCTCAGACGGGGAAGAAAGCAAACCAACCTGATTCTTTATGGAAGATAACTTCCTCTATTACAACCACTAATTTGGCAGGATTGTTTTAATTTAGCCACTCTGGTGGGTTGCTTACAATGTCCTCACCACACACCTGTTTTTAGCCACGGAGAGCCTTCACACTGCTGTCAGAGGGTGCAGCCGTTCCTGCATGAGCCACAGCAATCAAACACTATTGAGTCGACTGTTCTAAACCTGTGACTAGAAACACAATGAAAAACGTCTTTCTGAAACATACGACCAAATCCCTTCAAAATTCTAAATCTATATTTATTTATATTTTTGTTGGAGGGATGAATTGATGGCCATATATTCTCCCTCAGGTTTTTCTACAGGGATGCACCGGTTGCAGTTTTCTGGCCTTTACTGCCCCTTTTTGGGGCTGAAATGTTGCTAAATGTAGCAGGAAAATCCCTGAGTTTGTAACAGTGAGTGACTATAGTTACCTACAAATGTGCAGCCATGACCTGGTGGGCCGGTCCATCAGAGGTCACAGAGGTTGATTTTAAGACCTTTACTGAGGTGGATAAAATCTGCTCACATGTAAGTATTGATCGATCTCCCGAAACGAAGGAAACTGGTTGGCTGATCAATCAGTGCTGCCCTGATTTACCTCCACCATGTTGATTGTTGGTATGATGTTTTTCTAAAATTCTAAGTTAGTTTACACAACATTAAGATTTGTCTTTAAATGAGATTCAGTTAATCAAACAATCAGTTCATTAAGTAGAAATTAAAAACCTTTTGGATAACTGATTCTTAATGTCGCTGTCTTATCATCTATATATTCACATTCTCATTTTGTTCTGCAGCTGAGCTTTATATTCACACACATGTTAATGTAAAACAACAGATGAAATAAATTACACACACTTTCTTCAATATTTTCCTTTATTTCTTCATTTCAGTCGTTTCACAAGCTAATAAGCTCATGGCTTTCAGATGGAAGAAGAAATGCAGATCCAGTTAAGCATGCCAGATAATATCATGCTTTAGCCTCTTGATCTGGAAAATAACATAATCACAATAATGTTCTTTATTATTTCTGAGGTCTGTTTTACAGTCAGAATGTTGAGCTGTTGTTTCAACCGGATTGTGTCACAGCTGTGATTTCTGTCTTTCCTTTGGTACAAATTAAAACAGCCATCTGAACTTTCTCTGGGAGTTATTATTACATGTTTTTGCCTGGGGTTGTAAGATGATTATTTAATAAAGAACCAGTACCGTTAGTGTTGAAACTGTAGAGAAGTTGACCTCAGACTGACTCAGAAACAAAAGCAGTCTCAGCTTGTAAACTTGCAAAGCTCTTCTGTTCTTTGTTGTGAAATGTAACAGAAACCAAATTGATATCCTATAAACAAATCCTTGGCATTGAAATTAAACATGATTACTAATTAGGAACAGTGTCTAACATTAAACGTGTTCTATTTGAATCAAACTGACTTGTTTTGTTCGCTTCCCTGATTGTTTTCTGTTCTCTGTCTCGTCTGACTTCCAGCGCTCTGATCTGAATGTTTTTGCCATCTTGTGCCCTTTGTCTTCTCATTACTCTCTCTTTCCTTTCTCTTTCATTCTTGTGTGGTTTCTGGAATAGAAAATCAGTGTGTATACCTACAACAAACTCCCAGTGGGCGTCTAACATATTTTAACACTCCACAGTTTGGCAGGGGCAGAAAGTCAGTGGAGGCCCAACCAGATGCTCCCAAACTGGAAAACCAGAATTAAACCTTGAGTCTGAACCTACATGTTCAATCACCTCCAGCAGGTGTGAATTAGATCATCATCCGCTGGTTCCCTCCCATCTTGTATAACTATGCATGTATATGTGGTTTCAATATTACCAGATTAACCTTCTCATAGATTTTCCTGTAAAACAAAATTTGCTGTAATTTCACCCATTCTTTGTTTATTTCCCCCCCTGGGGGGGGGAAATGCAGCTTAGGAAGTGGAAATACTTAAATGTTTGAAAAATACTGAGTTGGACCACCCGACATTTACAGTAAAATATTATTTCCTACAACTTTGTGAATGAATCCATTCCAGTTGACAGGAAAATACTCGCACCACCGCTCCAGGTTTTCCTTGTCACCTACAACAAGTCACATGATCCAAGCATGAACAATTAGGTGAAACTAAACAAGGTAAAGTCAGTCATTTAGGTCTCACACTGGCTTGTGTCATCATGGTTTAACTAATCTGGAGATTCAGTTGAATTACCTGCAACTCTGAAAATAAAAATCCCGAAGCACTAAGTTAATTGACTGTTTAGTAAGCTTTCAATTAAATTAAGTTCAACGTCTGTGTTGAAATTTTGGCTATTGACTGTCAAGATTTGGTATTCATGCTCTTATTTTGAAGTCTGTTTACGCTGCAGTTCTGTTTCCTCACCTCCACTGGTGATGCTGTGCAGCAAATAGTGTTTATTCTGTACCCAGAATATATTTTGTAGTTATGTTCTGCATGCTTTTTAACAAAAACTCTGTTATACACAATCTAAATAAAAATAAAAAAATCACTTCCTGAAGCACAAACTGTGCAGAATTAATATGTTGGTTTGGTGCTTTAGGGTTAATGAAACTAACTTTTAACTTAGTGGCGCCTTAGAACTGGAAGTGATCCAGTTAGATTTGTCACAATAACGAAGATTGATGGATTACTGGAAATTATTGTGATCAAAACTATAATGTTGTCATTTTGAGACAATTTTCAACTAATAATAATAATAATGCATGTTCGCTCTTTAAAGACTAATAAACCATTTTGTACAGAACTCCTCTACTGGAACTAGAAGATATTTTAAATATCCAAAAAAATAAAACACAACAACAAAAAACAATGAATGAATAGAAAAAATATACGCAAAAATGGATTATGATGTACATGTAAACAAAATTGCCCTTCAAAAAATATTAATCATCAGAATGTAAATTATTGAGCTCTTTTTATTTTATAATGTGATTAAATGCTTTATTACTAATTGTGACAGGCTTTTCTATAGACATTCCTGGGATCATCATCAGCTAAATGAAATGTTTCCGCTTGTGAATAATCAGTGGAATGATGAATGTTGATGACCTCATTTCCTCTCTCAGACTGATGGGCAGCAGTTTAACTAAGGTCAGTGATATCTCTCCATCCTTCACATAGCGGCAACTATTCACAGTGATGATGATGATTATGATGATGATGATGATGGTGATCAGCTAATAAAGTACAGCTAATTAGCAACACCTGGATGCTACTTCCCCTTTTAAATGTAAGGAAAATTTCCTTTGTTTACTCCGATACTGTTGACACTGAAACAAGAGTCAGAGCAGCTGGCAGAGTCCAATTTATCGCCTCGTTGAACTTAATGGATGGCTCAGACTGTAAAAACCAATCCCAGAAGGACTGTAAGGTTTCATCTTAAAATAAGGATGAGAGTCATGGATAACTTTGATCTGCAGTGACCCTTTCTTTAGGGGAAGTGAGTAAAATCAGAAAATCCCCAGATCTCCAGACCTATTAGGACATTAACAGAACGTCCTAATAGTTCAGGACATTCTGTTAATTTATCCGCCTCATCTCTTCAGAACCTCCCTGCTTCAGATGCACACGAGGCTGGAAAACAGGAATCCTTCCAGCATGTTATAAATTCATACCTTATCTATGACATAACTGCGCCTATTATTTGCAAGTACTGGTAAATGTCTTCAGGAACCGCGCATCTGAAGATACACACTGACAGTTCCCCTGATGTTCAGTTCCCTTGATGTTCCTGGTTAGTTTTGAATGTCTCATTAGCTTTCTGTAGGAATAAAGGAATTACAAAGAAAACAAAATAAAAACAAAATAAATATGCAAAGAAAGGAACCGTTGAAGGTTTGGCGCATCGAGCTGCATTCCTCTGCGCCTCAACCTGTTTTTGATGGGAAACGTCTCTTGTGTTATCTTCCTGCGCTGCTTGATCCTTCCCAGATCCACAACTGTTGGATTTTTAAATGAATGATAAAACAAATATCAAACTGGCTGGTGATTTACTGAAAGATCTGTCAGCCATACGATCTGTGGCTGCATTATGCAATAAAAAGAATCTCTTAAGATCTAAAATTAACAATGCACAACTTTAAAAACAGCACAAAACCAGCAGGGCAGCTTTATTTAGGTGTAGCTATATGTAGCCAAATGTTAATGAGATATAAAGTCATGACACACCTTGTATGGAATGTCTGCAGAAGAAAGTGTCCGGTTTACCGTTCGGTTTCTGTGTGTTTGTTGATGTAAGTGCTCATTTGTCGGATCAAAAGCAGCTTGGAGGCCGCGTCGCGCTTTAATGCACAATTTAGTACAAGGTGGAAACACGAAACCCCCGGCTGTAAACACACAGCGGCGGGAAGAAAACTCCCAACATCTTGTATCATTTTGTTTGCATATTTATTGACTGAATTTGCTTTTAAGAACGTGTCAGTAGTTTATACAATCTTGTGTTTCATCAGACGGACTTTGAAAGAAAACATATCTAATTAAATATTTACAGAAGTCTGTCTGTGGCAGAAACAGAAAGTAAGCAGTGAGATGAAAGCAGTAGCTAATTTAGGTAATGATTCCTTCTTAAAAAAATTAAAAATGTGATTAATCCTCCTGCTTTTCTTTCTTTCTTATTGTCTAGTCAGGCGTTATAAATTACTGACAACTTTTAAAAACACAGGAGTTGCTGCCAAAGAAACCTAGATGTGTTTTTCTTGTCAGATATCATTCATCTCACTTGCTTTGTGTGTTTATGGTTCCTAGACTGCAGTTATGCACTTAAAGAACAATACTCTCCGTAATGATGCTGGAGCTCAGATAAATCGGGATAAAAAGCCAAAGTCAATCCAGCAGGGATTCAGAGAACGAGGTCTGGCAAAAATTTCATCTCCATGAATCAGCTCTGAAGTAAAGTTGATGAAAAATTGTTCTTTTCTTGGACTGCATGCGGTTGCAAACAGAGGTCATGGAACATTATTAGAGATCCCTGCTGTCTTTAGAAAACTGGGACTTTACATCTAAACTGACTGTAAGGTGATGACAGACCTCTGCTTTCTCCTGCTACTCTCCAATTTTGCATTATTTGCTGTTATTTCAACTTTTAAATAGGGGGGATTATGTATTTTCCAGTCAAATTGTTCTATTTTAATTATGTTTCTTTCAATTTTATAAATGCAAGAGATGTATAAAAAAAACTATATAAATGGGTTTTAGCAACATCAGTGTAACAAAAGTAACTCCAGTTACACTTTCACAGAAAACTGCCAACAGCTTTCAATGTTGATTCCAAAAATATTACACAATACTGCAAATATTTCTGTCCTTGGACAGGTCTCGTTCTGGAGTCCAGTTGTCTTTGTGAACTGCAGAGATCAAGTTTATCTTCAATTAAATTCAGCTTTACTTCTACTGAGAGCCAATTTGCATCTTGTGGCTCTTAATAAAAGTCTAAAGTTTCTGCTGAATCTTAAGGCTTAAAGCTGTTTAATCTCTGCTGTAGAGTCACTAAGCAGATTTCAGATGCAAACACGTCTTTCAAGCAGATGCAACCGATTTGTCCCAATTTCACATCAGGTTGCAGTTTTTCTCCCATCAGGAAAGGGAAACAACTTCTAATGAAATATTAACAAGCCCAGGGTTTGTATGGTGAATTTGAAGAAGTAGTCATGGTATTTAATGCAAAGCTAAAGCAATTTATGCCTAAGGTACAAAAATAATGAAGTGATTATCTTTGGATGTAAAGAGGAATGATCTAGGGTCAACGCACAGCTTTAGTTATTCCAGCTGGAAAGTAGAGATCAGACTGAACTCTGGGAGTAGTGATGAACTCTGACCTGAACCTTCAGAGCCACATAAAGACGGTTACAAAGTCGGCCTTCTGTCATCTGATGAACATTATTGAAGATCCTTTTTCTACATCCGCATCAAAAGTACCACGTGTGAATCAGACAGTATTTAAATGATGCAAACTTCGCTGATCTTTGAGCTTTGAACACCTTTTTCCCCACTTGTAAGTTTTACAGTTGATTTTAAATATATGATTTAAATTATGTCTGCAGGGAGAGTGAACACGATGTCAGGAACTCACTCTCCTTAAGTTTCAGCTTTGTGCTTTTTTCTTTCTACTGCGTGAGAATCAAAACTCTGGACTGAACTTCAATAGTTTGTGAAATCGGCTTCATGAATTAGCCTTAAAGTGTTTTTAAGTGACTCTCGGAGGAGATGAGACTCGTCTTGTTTCCATCTCAGTTGCCGCGTTTCCATGACAAATGTGCACAAATCTTTGTCGATATTCTGCTAATGTCAAAAAAACACAATTTTGCATTTGTCATGTGTGATTTTAATTACATTAAAATGACAGAAATAGTTTTGTTCACACATTGACATTAAGAGAGTCATTAAAATTCATGCTGTGACGGATATAAACAGATACGTGAGATACATTCATAAGTCAGCCATGGCGCCGTATTTGCATTTGCAGCATTTTGGGGAAATTGTAGTTGGCGATTTCACAGAAGAGCTGTGGATTCAACACGTTGGAATGACACAGATTTTTATGGACTGGGATGCGGTGAGCGCTCTGGTGGACACATTGTCTGAAAACAACAAAAACAAACCATCATCCTCCCACCACTTCCTGTCGTCTTCGTTGTTTTCGCCAGCAGCATCATCCTGATGTTGGTCACAATGTCTCCATTTCAGTTTTGCAAAATGCATCTATTTCGACACGACTAGAAAACCTTTTAGGGGAAAAGTTTTTGAGCAAATTTATTTTTGTCATTTCAGTTTGCAAAAGTTCCACAGTTAATCGAAAGGGAGTTAACCTTCTCTCTTTTCTGTGTTTCAGAGCTGAATGTAGCAAATGAGCACATTTTAATTGAGCTTTTCTCCTTCAGCAGTTCTGTAGAGGAAAATACAGAACTGCCTAAACCTGGCAGGAGAGAGGAGCTGGCATGGCTGTGAGCAGAGCTGAAGTAACGTGAAGCTCAGGAGATTTATTGCTCCTCAGGGCGGACAGTATTACACCGCCTAACGCTGCCTCACATGTCGGCCGTGCAGCAGGTTAGCTCTGCTGCGCTCCCTCCCTGCATTGTTGGATTTCTCGGACTCCTTCAACTTTCTCACATGTTTCTAGTTGTTTATGTTCTGTTCAATATCAGGCAACAGTTTTATATGAGGTAGTTTCATTTGCTCCACTAACAACAGTAAATGTTTCACACTTTGATGCAGCAGCAATAAAAAAGGGTGATGTGATTTGGATGGAATATATCACTGACAGATGGTCAATTCTGCAGAGCAGCTGAGTATTAAAAGTGTCTTTAAGTATTTGTCCTGACGTTTATCAGTGATTTTTCTTGATCTGCCCCTGTGGGACAACAGAGACACTCTAAACAGCATCTGATCTAACAGTTGCTGTGAATTATGTTTTGCAAAAATATCAAAGTTTTATTTTGTTTGAATTTTTTGCCTCTTGATTCTGTGTTAAAACTATTCAGTGAGCAAAATCATCGGTCCACGTTTGTTGTGGCTTTGATTGAAATTTTTCTTGGGCCTGGCATTGCTCAGAATTATTTGTTTTTGTGGTCAGAACAGACATGAACGCTGGAAAAAAGCCGTAGACAAATAAAAGTCTCCTGGGAAAACTGATGACATCTTCATTTTTGTCGACTCGCAGAAGCTTGAGTCCGAGCCGGCGTCCGTGCCGCATGAGAAAGCGGAATAAAATCATGACAGGACTTTCCCTCTCTGCCACAGTAAATGATATGAGCCATACAGAACCAAATTACATTTATGATTTACATAACGCCAACGCAGGCACGAAATCAAAGCCTCCACTGAATCATTTAGCATATTTATGTAGCTGGCAGCTTCATGGGCAGTCAGAGCTGCATGTCTGAACCCCCTCATTCGTATTCATTTATTTTTTCTGCTGACACATGCTGGAAAGGGCAGACACGGCGACAGTCGTTCGCTCATTAGCAGCTTTTTGATGGAGGCTGAGAAGCTGTGGGTGGCCTGGAACGAGACAAGAGGAGAAAAGTGCTTTCTTTCTGTTTCGATCTCTTCTTTCCATGGAGACCTGGACTCTTTAGTCATTCTGAATGCAATGTTTCTAGTATCTGTGGAGATTACATGAAAGCATCCAACGCTTTACCAAATGTGAACCAAATCCAAGCTGAAGGTTTGGTGAAGTTATTACTTTTAATCAAAAGAACATCTGAGGAAAGAATGCATTGGGATTGCACAACCTCACAAAGTGTGCCATCAGTTTGGTCAAAGAATGAGAGAAAATGATTTAGTTATGCAGTCATGGGGAAAAGAACATGCCTTTCTGCTTTCATAGGATTTAATAAGGAAAGTAAGAGCCAGGTGAACTTGATTGATTGATTATTGTAAAAGCAGCAACCTCTGTAAAAATGTTCAGGTTTGAAGGATAATACACATACATTACAACCGATTATATTTATCAATCAGTACATTAAACACATCAGATTAGGTTAAAAAGTTTTCTTCTGTCTAAGGAAACCCTCCATATTGCATGGAGTCACCGACCCGCAGCTGCCATTTGTGTCGTTGATTTTACAGCAATCCCTCATAACAAGCAAGCATGTAGCGACAGTGGAGAGAAAGAAATTCCCGTTAAGAAAAAGAAACCTCCAGCAGAACCAGAACCTGGGTCATCTGCCATGAGTGACTGGAGGTTTGAGAAGACAGAAAGAAACAGATGAGCTGATCCAGGAGCAGTTTCTGTGTAAGTGAAAAGTAAAAAGTTAGCAGCAGGAGAGCGAGAGCGATTAGTTGTTGGCAGCATTATTTCAACCGATGCCCTCCTCCAAAACAACACCAGACCAGCTGGCGCTTCAATGAAGAAAAGATATAAAGTTAGCCATAGAAATAACACAAACTGCGAGAAGTAGAAGCAGAAATTGAGGAAAATTGGTCATTTTGTCCTCCAGTTGCCAAAGACCATAACAGCAAAACTACAGAAATAGCTCAGGATAACATAAACCAGTTTAACTATCAGACACGGTGTCTGCCTGAGAAATAATGCCTCCCATTTTATTTTAGTAACCAGCAATAACCCTGCAGGCTGAGAGCAAAGTGCTCTGTTAGGAAAAATCAGATCAACCAGCAATGACCTGGGAGAAGCAACTATTGTTGCCCATTACTCTGGAAACAGTTCAATCTGTTCAGTCTTACAGAAAATTCACTCCTAAGTCAGACTCAGGGAGCAGCTCATCATCATCTTTAGCTCATAATCATACAATTTGCACATTCAGGTGAACATACATTCACATGCATGTATTAAATAGAAATAATTCTTCCACCATTGTTTTGGCGCCCGGCTAGCGCAGCGCCCCTGTGTGTCGCCTGTAGTTCTTACTCTCAGACTCAGCATGTTTAATGTTGATGGATGTTTGAATTAGAAAAATAACTAACCTGTTTTTGAAGGACTGAAAGGGGTAGTCTCCTCTTTCTAACAGAAAATAACAGATGACAGCTTGACAAAAACTATACATTAACGGTCCACACAGCATGTAAGTACAAACACTATGCACCACCTGTGAAGCAGTTACTGAATTCCTGTGATTTGGGCTTGTTTTGCAGCACCTTGCAGACGGCCTGTGTAGCAGAAAATTCTCCAGCTGAATAGAAAAGTTGAGCCAAACTGGGTCATGGACCGGACAGTAATCCCAAACACAGCAGGAACATTATGGTCTTGCAAATGTAGAAGTCTAAACCTCAGCTTGATTGAAATCTTTAAATATTGTTGTGATTTTTGTGTCACTTTACTCACATTAATCAGACAGGAAGGGGGAGGCTGTCGAAGATTCCCAGGTTGGGAGCTGAACCCTGGAACGCTGTGATGAAAAGTTATTCTGTTTAAAACTGTTCAACACCAAGACAAAGTTTTCCATTTCAGAAAAGTTGTGCAGCCCAGAGGTGAGGCTGTAACCAGTCTGATCAGACACATCCAGAACCAGCCCAGGTGTAACCGGAGCCCAGAGCGCCTGACACTCAGAATCAGTTGGACTGATGTTGGTACCGCTGGGTATTCAAAGACAACCACACAATTGAGTCAATAAAATGTCTTTAATTTCCGTCATGTGTTGTTAGACTGACAACATGTAATATACGGATTTGTACAGAACCACAAAGTGCCCTGCACATTGTTCGTGGGATGTTGAAGGAATTCTGTGACTGGATGACATCTGCAAAGCATCAGCTCATTTTGGCTTTCATGAGGTTTCGTTTGTACTCATGAAAACATCTCAGCTGCTGACTGTGTCACTTGGGGTTTGATGAACATTGCCTTTATAAGGACAAAAACCTCTAGTGACATGGAACGATTATCTAGCAAGCCTTTTCACTTTTCTCTTTTGTTCATGTTTAATTAGAAAGACAAACAGATTAGGTTTATTTCTGACATGAGACCAGATCTGTTTGTCATAGTCTACACCAATACATCTCATCATTTTAGTCAGTTTAATCCCTACTGTCATTTACCTTTGATTTCTGCATGTTTATTAAAAATTAAGGAACAACTAGTAGGACTGCATAATTGCTGAACATTTCCTTCCAAGCAAAAGGACTTTCTTGTGATCTTCTGGAGTGGTTTTGATCAACAGTTCTCATGGATTTCATGGAAAATCTCCCAGTTTGTCTTTTGATTTTGTTGTTGTTGTTGTTTTCACACTTAATTTGTGAAATATGCGCTCAGAAAAATCAGAGAAGCAGACAAGGCGATGGGAAAGGAGCACATTGTTCTAAAAATGAGTCAGAAATCAACCAAAGTTCAAACAACTAAAATGAAAAGACTCTCAGAAATGCCAGAAAGCTGTTGACCAAAATGACTTCAGATGAAATTTGGCTGCCGTGAAGAACGATATAAAACACCAGGATCGTTTTAAATTTTAGAGTCCTGCCTTTACTAAGGATTTTACAGTGTAGTGAATGGTAGCAATGATTTAAAAAACAGATAAAGACTTTCAACTATTAAATAGTGTGTTAATAGGGTGTCTGAAACTCTTGCTAAAACTTTCTAACAGCAATAAATGCATTTTTATGGCCTCAGCGATACAAAAAGTCAACAAGTTATTCCCCCTAGGAGATCATATTTTTATTTTTATTCATTTATTTATTTGACCAAGCCAGTTATAAAGAATAAATTCTTATTTTCCAATTGTGCCACATGTTATTGTACTATCAGATAAACTTTTTGTATTCCACCAGTAACATTGAATCACCATGTTCCCCTTTATATTGTATCGTGTTATAGGTAAATAATACTTAGTCGTATTATATGTTATTATATTTAATTATATTGTAGCGTAGCTTGTTAAATTGCAACATCTAGTATCAGAATGCATCATATTGTATTCAATACATTTACTGCTGAATTTTGTCAAATGCATCTTATTGTATTATATCATTATGTGTATTGCATCATGTCATATCATAATGTATCATATTGTATCAAATTTGATTATTTTTTTCACCATTTCAAAAACACAAATCAAATCGATTGAAAATATTCGGAATGACCATTTTATTGGTTCATACTGCACATCTTCACACTCGTTGCACAAAATATTTTAAAATTTGCCTTTTTTATTCACAGTAACATTTTATGTAACGTCGTTTTATTTCTACCATGTCTTGGTGTTTAGTAAAATACCGTATTGTGTCGTGTTACATGTTACATGGTATCTTCTTGTTTTGCTGCGTATCATTTTCTGCTGCATCTATTTTACCATTTTATATAAAATCATAATATATAATATTATATTGTTCTGAACTGCGTTGCATATTTAATTTCATTCTTCTGGATCTCATTAATGGCATTGTTTTGTGGCAATTCACAGTATTTCTATTGTAACATAAAATGTTTTTGCTGATCATTAAAAATCAACTCATTTAAACAGATTTTTAATTAAATGTAATAAAATGCATCCTGTTTCATCACTGATACAAAATACATTCCTTTTATTCTTCCATTATCATTTTATAAACACAAAAAACAAAAAAATATTCACACAAATCAATTTAGTGGGATATACATCTTCACACCATTTACACACCATTTACACAAAATATTTTGGAAATTATTGTTCTACCTGTAACAAGCTGCAGCCAGTCTGTAAAATCATTCAAACCTTTTCCTTTCTACCCTCCTCTTCCTCCTCTTCCTCCACCGTTTCGGCTATAGCATTCAGGATTAATATGTACACGATATACATCCATTCTTAAATACATTGCTTCCAGTCTATTTACATAAAAGAGCTTATTGAATGATTACAAGATGTATGTTTTTAAGGGATACTATGAGTTTTAGGGTTAGAGCTGTTTAAAAAAAACATCCAGAACAAAATTAAAGTTCCACAATATGTCATGAGAAGAAAGTATGCAGTCATATTTAAGAGGCTGAACAACAAACCAGGCTGTGAGCCACAAAACAAAGAAATCAAACGGCAGATTCCCTTTGAACACATCAGCTTTATGTAATCAATCTCCCCACGTCTCCATTCCTACAGGCTTCGCAAATGGAAAAAAAACCCCTAAGTTCCTCATATCCTCGAGTCTCGTTAATGTGATTGGGAAAGCAGAGCGGCTTTCCGTCTGGTACCGGTACCGCTGAGTCTGCAGCGGAGCTCCACCTCACACTCGACTGTCATCCCAGCGGATCGCAGCTGGATCCGACAGATCAATGAGGGCTTCCAAAGCCAACACAATCATGCTTTATCTCTCGTGCAGCAGATGAAACTCGTTAACTGCACTGGGAATGTTCTGTATTCTTTGGTTTAGGCGTATGTGGCGTTGGATGAAAGCAGCTAAAACCGTTCGAAGGATACAAACAATAGTTTCCAAAGATAAACCTAAAAGGGGCAGTATTACGTGTTTTCAGGCACACAGTGTCATTTTATAGCATAATTAAGTAAATATGTTCAGTTGTTATAAAAATGTATCAAATATGACTTAAAAAAAATTTCTTTTCATAATTTAGCGCCTTGAAATTGGGCCTCTGACTCTTTAAGAAGCTCCTGCTTTTTCTGAAACTCCGCCCTCAGGAAGTCATCCCAACAGGGCTCCTCTGTTAACCCTTTAAGAACGTTAAGCTCAGCCGTTCCACCAGGTGATTGCTAATTCCTGCTGGCTAGTCTGAAGGAGCTGAGTGGGGGAGGAGCTGCGAAGGCGGGGCTAGATCCACCCAGGTGTTTTATTCAACTGAATCATTGCCATGGAGATTAAAGGATTTCTCAAACATGTAAAACAAAACTACAGGTTGGTTTTTGATGAGGGAATAACATTATAAAAAGTAAATTTTACATAATACTGCCCCTTTAAGAAATATTAGAATAATGACTTTAAAATATTGATTTGAAAGCCTTGTAATGAATATTTGTTTTAATGTATTTTAGCTTAAAGTAAAGAAGTTTGCTACATTAGTTGCCTCCACCTCGACAAAGTCCACATCCATCACAGCATCCGTCGGCTCTCTCTGTGGCTCGCTGAACATGTGTTTTATTTTGAAGCAGGGTGAAAAGCTCTTCCATCCCTGTGTGTCTGAAAGATGCGTGCCTGAGCGTGAGAGCGGTGGCGGCGGCTCACGGCGAACACATCAGAGCGTTTCCATTCGCTGTCTGCTTGCAGGGTTTGAAACCCACGCAGCAGCAGTCCGTTCTGTCTCTTGTTAGTCTCTGTCTTTTGCTCCCTCTCAGTGCAGCCACAAGCCATTCTCTCCCTTAAAACTTTCCATGGCAGACGGAGGCAGAGGCCTCCGCGCCCACGGCAGCTGCCTCCGCTTCAGATCTTCTGGCACATGTGCAGCCTGGACTTGGATGAGGAGGTGGCATCTTTCCACACCTTGCAGGAGAGGCCCTTGGCGCAGTCGCAGCGCTGGAAGATCTCCAGGCCGTGGGAGCCTTTCTTCCTCTGCTTGGTGCACACCTCTCCCTGCCGCAGCACCGGCTTGCAGATTTTGGTCCAGAAGTGGCGGGCGCAGCAGTAGCCGTCCGAGCAGTCGGACGAGCGCAGGCAGGGGTCGCCCTCGTGACCTTAGAGAGGAGAACAGGAAACACGGTGATGAGTCAAAAAGCAGCCAACAGCAAAACAACAAAAAGTACTCACTGGCCTTAAACTGTTTTGGATTTTGTGAACTGAAAAGTGTGGAGTGCATTTGTACTTTAGAGAGTCATTTTTCATTCATAGCTGTAGGTGTTTGGGGTTTATTATCATAAGACAAAATCTCAAAAAGTCTGTAGAAGAATTCAACACTTTCACACTGTAAAACATTTGAGCTGCATTTTATTGTATCAACTAACTTCTACTCTTTAACCTCTAAGGTTTGGGTTTGCACACACACTCCAGAGCAGGAGAGTTAAGTCAGTCAAATCTTGCAAGTTACAGATTTTTAACTTACACGTTTGAGTTTGTGAAAGAGAAACAGAGCAGTAAGTTGCGTTGCTAACTTTTTATTAATTTTGTCTCAGGGTTGAGTAAACGAGGGTCTTTAAGCTAGCACTTAAAAAAACAAATAAGGAAAAGGCAGTAGAGGGACCTAACTACATCCCAGGGTTTTTGTATGTTGTGTACTACATTGACCTGCCTTTTGTGTGTTAAGGCAAATGTTAATTTTAATATAAATGTCAGTTTGCTGTGGTTGAGTACAAGGACTTCTCACATTGTTTAAATCTCGTCCAAAATTAATGTTTGTTCAGTGTGATGTTTCATAAAAAGTATTATTTGTATACTTTTTATGAAGTATACAAATAATATACTTCATGCAAGTTGAAACATGAATTTTAATTCTCAAAGTAGTTAATTTGATAATAAATCCTTATTCTATTTTTTAGATACTTTTTCTGACATATTAAAAGCAGCAGGTGAACCTTCCACTTTCACATGTTTCCACTTGGAAGTCAGTATTACAAATATAAAAGTTGGTTTAAAACTTTGCACTATTTCTTTTCAGCTTGGTGCTTTGTGTGTTCAGACGTTTTTGTTCCAGTCTCACATTGACATAAATCAGGTGACATGAGTGCTAAGCTGGAGTCTCAGGGACTTATTAGCAATAAAGAAGCTAACCTCCATTCTGTGGTTGTTCTTGTGTTTCACATAAAGTGTGCTGCTGCCTGTGAAACTGCCGTCACGGCTCCAACTAGGTGCAGAACAGCTAAAGCTTTGTAGTTTCGTAATGTTATGCTTCGGGTACACCATTGCTGACACACGAGCAGAAAGCCAATTATCAACATAGTTTGTGGACTGACTGGCAGAGTCCATGAATACTTACAGACCTCCAGAAGGGGAACAACAGACAGATTCAGACCCTTCAGGCTGAAATCTTACCCTTTAGCACATGCTTAGGCTGGCCCCTCCCTTTCTTCCTCCAGCTGTGGTCTTTGGTGGACAACACGTTGGGGTTATCTATTGCAGAGATGTGAGGCGACAGCACGCTCTCAGAGATGGAGACGCAAATATCTGCAGCGAGAAAGAAAAAAATAGGCATCAAGGTCATTAAAAACAGGAGAGTATTTAATCTGTCTGCTATCTTTACAAATCGCAGATTTGTTGGAGTTTATTTATTTATTTAGGTCACATGATTTTTGTTTTGCAGGACTTTTCCATGGAAACAATAGAGATTCTTAGAAAGACTCTTCAAAAGACCAAAATGTACTGCAGGCTTGTGACACACGACTTTCAGGAATGCTGAGCACTTTGGTAACTCAACAGAAAACTTTCAAACACTGAACCTGAGAAGATTTTCAGGACACATGTCAGATGTCACATCTTTGAAGTACATTAGTTTCTGGTGCAGCCCTGGTTTGAATAGTGCATCTGTATCGGGTTGAAACGTGTGGAAATCACAGTGTTCAGCTGCATCAGGATATATATTTTCATTTCATTCATTTTGATATTTACTGATCAATTATATGACCAATCATTTTCTGATCAAGCATCCAGCATGCAGAAGTGAGTGAAGTATCTGGATAAAAATAGGCTTCTTGTTGCATAGATTCTGTAGCAGCTCTGCATATGTGTGTGACTGAGCTGGTGATGAAATTTTCTGATGTGTGTTAAAAGCTGGAGTTTTATTTTCCTATTTCTTTATGAAACTGGAGCAAAAAGTACATATGCGAGATTTATAAGACAGAAAAATGTATTTTGCATGCTTTTTGGTAATTGTACTAAAGCACAAGAGCAGTTCATTCAAGTTGAATCAAGAATTTAAATTCTTCTAACTTAAGATAAGTAGTTACTTTACTTTAGAATGTTATTGAAAACAATATAAAATGTGTGCTTGTTCAGCTGGGTGAGGACAGTTTTCCTACATTATGTGAAGTAATCATTGAGTTTAAATTAACGTATTAAGTTATAATAACTCACAATTTAAGAACAATGAGCTATCAGAACTTAGAAACAATGTTTAAACAGCTTGTTTCTCGTTAAATCAAGTTGATGAACTTTAATTTCTGATTTTAATTTTCACAGCAGCAGATTAACTGTCATCTTCAAGTTGAGCACTTCAAATGTATTTTATGTAGATTTATTGAAATTACAGCATTAGAGACACTTGAGCTCCCTGCAGATTTCTAACCTGGAGTTTTGCTTTAATTAGATCTTATCAGATAAAAAGGATCAGTCTGTTCAGTGACACACAGTGAATGTGCATTTGATTAGTTTTGTGTTTTTTCTCTTTTGATTGAGCCTAAACCTCATTATAGATTGGTGTTTATTTTCTAATGTGCATGCATGTTAATACTTTCTTTCTGTAACTCAATCTTGTGCAGTCTTGCAGTGTCTAGTTTATTTCTGTTTGGTTCATTCGCTGATTTGTTTAGATGGCTCTCAGAAACACCGCTCCATCTTCTCTGGACCCACAGAGACGTTTTCACTGATAGGAGAAAAACCTTTAGCTCAACTCTAAACTTGTTCAGGTTGGTGGAAACACTCAGAATATCGTTCTCAACACTTAAAACCAAAAATGTTCCAGGGTTGGTGCTCCACCTTGGGAAATTTACTTATCAATTGTTTATCACTGTTGCCATGCCAACAGTCTTTTACTCATTTTTTCTGCTCTTCTGATTTATTCTACCAAATTTTTCAATAAAGCAGCATTCTTGGGTGGCAATGTGTGTGAAAGCTGAAATGGGTCGCCCATAAAGATTGGACTAACATGAATGGCTTTTATCCAGAACTTTATATCTTAAAATTTGTTCTTAAATGTTAAATTTCTCACTTGGTGAAAAACAGTTTTTTGGGTTTCTGGGCAGCTTCGTTGCCCAGAAAAAGTTCTGCAGAGCAAGTTATGTGTGAGAATGTAAAATAGAAGTTTTATTATTCTGATCTCTTTAAGCTGATTTAAATAATAAACTAATGCTGTTAGATAACCAGGATCGATTTGAATGTATCTTTGATTAAAATGAAAGGATTTTTTGTAAATTGAGGTGAATATGGAGTGAGGTTTACTACCATGTTTCAGATACTCTATTCAGTAAAATACAGAAATATTGAACTTTTTTCCAACATGGTTGGGAAGAATATGGTGAATAAATCTATTGATTCACTCACAATAATAAATCTTTATGAGTGCGTGAGCTACAGGATGGTTTCTGTAAAACACTGCTTTACAACAAAGGCTGAAACCTTCACCAGTTAAGGTTTGACTCAATCATCTCAGCGATGCATGCTTCCGGTTTTTGATTTTAACGTACTTACTGCAGCAGTGTTTAAATCAGGACAATATTCGCTCAGTGTGAGGTTTTAAATATCAAACATCTCAATTTCCTGTCCTCTTACTGTCTGCAGGGAACACATAAATCCTTTACAATATTTTAAACAGTCATTGTATACGAACATTATTTATTATTAGCAATGAAAACAGGAGTTATGCACAAAGTTTAAATCAGGATTTCTAAACACCAGCTGGTGATATGTAAAGATCTAACAGTGTTTATAAATTCAGCTGTAAATAGAGGCTTTGAATGCAACTCTATGCACTTCCTTCACTCATAACTGTTGAGTGATATCAAAAGAAACAGCAGGAAGATCAGAAATATTTTGTTATTCTACAGCTACTCCAGTATTTAGGAATACAGAAATTGTTGATATTTTTTTGTCAGACTGAAAGTGAAGCGAAGACTCCACACTATTTCATCTCGGCAGCGAATTCCTTTGGTGCATGAAAATGTGCAGCTTTAAGTACATATGTTTCATTATTGTCATTCTACACGTCTGAATCTGAAGCAAACATTATAGGATTAATTCAGGTTGCTGAGGATTGTTTTAGCAACTCAAAAGGCTTGAGTAGCTTAGCTAATAGGTTAACTCATTTTAGCACAATTTGAACAGAACGCTGGTCATTTTCAACGTCCAATCAGATTGTCTTTAAAGCAGAAATGAACCCCAGTGCTAAGAGAGAAGCAGCTTTAGCGTTGCTGTTTATTGCTGTCTATTGTGCATCAGATTTACAGGAGTATCAGAAACAGCTGAATACAAAAGTTCCAGCTCAAAACCTGTATGTAGAAAAAGTGATTGACTCAAAATCTATGTAATGAATTAATTAAAATTACCATTTTAAGTCCCTGGCCCGAGTTTTAATACGTGTTTTATGTCTTTTATTGATCTCATTTTGTGAACTTGTTTTTTGAACGTGCTTAATAAATGAACTAGACTTATATTTGATCCAAAACAAACATAGTTTTCAATCTAAATCAATTTGGTTGCAAAACGCCTCAAAGAAAAGAAATCCAGTTCTTGAATTTAGTTTTGAACTTATGCATAATTAAAATGAAATCAGATGGCAGTGAGGTGCTCACAGTTACTGCAGCGGTTCCCAGGGCAGCACATGGCGTCCCGGTGGCAGCGCTTCTTCCTGCGGCGGCAGGACAGGCAGCGCGACGAGGCATGCTGCGGGCTGTGGCAGTAGCTGCCAACGCTGCACTCCTTGTCATTGCTGCATGGATACACCTGCTGCAGACAAAATGTTATCCAATTATTCAACTTTACATGGTACAAATCACAAAATGTTAAATATTTACATTTTGTTTATGAAATCTTCAGCTCTTTCTTTAAAAAAATAATTTTATTTTATTGAAACATGGCAAATGAAACGTAAGGAAATTCTTCAGCTACTTCGATTAGAATATTAATCAGCCTGTGGATTTCACATTAAAACCAAAGAAAAGCATTGAGGTGAAGATTGATTTGATATAGAATATCAAATCAAAGTATAATAAAGTATAAACATTTTCAGATTAAACTTCAATATTATAAATACTAATTAGAAATACTCCCCAAGAAATTAACATTTGACATTTTTATTTTTAAAATAATTTTCTTATTTTATTTAAAAAATTTTGGTGGTCATTAAATTCAAATAATGAGCTAAAATCTAAAGAGAATATCATCAGGATATAGGTGACAGGAAACTGTGATGTAAAACAAAAATGTAATGATTCAGTTTAAACATAAATAAATGAATAAATAAATCCACTGAAAGGCAAGTTTAAGTCATTAAACTGTTTTTGTATTGAAAAATGAATCCGAACTGAATGGTACATCTCTATTTTATCCAATCAAGCCGAACTAATCTTGAGTGAAAGCAAAACGGATTTCTTTGGGTTCAGAATCAATAAATCATTATAAACAGAACCTATCTGGCAACATGAAGTAGGATATAAGATCTGAGAAACAAAATCACGACAGAAATTACGAAAAGGTGATTTCTTGGGATTCCAGTGATCAGCAGAGAGAAACATGATCTAAAATGGTGAAAACATGGAAATTTAAATCTCTGCAGACCTCAATTATCGTCGCGGGGGTCAGAGGTCACGATTCAACCCAGAAGAACACAAAGGTGAGTCTGGTTCACACTGCTAGATTCAAAACCACAGAGGAACAGATTTCACTCACCAACATTCAAATGTCAAAATGGAAATCTCTCAAAATCTCTCGAGACCAAACGTGACTTCAGAGTAAACAAACATGGCCGACCAGGAATGGAGACGGTTTGTGGATTATTTTGAACAGAGAAAAATGACTCAGAAATGCGTCTGGTCCAGCCTGGAAGTTGTTTGGTCTTCAGCATTTTGGATTCCTGAATTTTGTTTGTGTCACTTTGCTCTCTGATTGGCTGCGCGTCACATTCACCAAGATGAAAACGGCGCACACGCTTGCAGGCCAAGACAATCCGACATGGTGAATACCCCCGATCAGAGCGGTCCAAATCACTCTGAACACATGGCAGGAATATCTATTATGATCATCTTTAGAGCTGTCATGATAATTGCAGCATCCTCAAGATTGTAGGAAAATGGTGTCAAAAATCAGAATAACTATCTTTCCATGTGAACCAGACATTCCCAGAAAACAAATGAATGACCCCAAAACATTTGGTAAGATATTCTGAGGACTGATAAGATCAATTAATGGCTCAAAAATAAAACCAAATGGAGATTTTGCAGTGGTCTAGTTAAACTCTTGACTTATATCTACTGCAATGCTGTAACATTACCTTAAATAAATGATTCATGGCTGAAAACTCTTCGATGTGGCAGAATTAAAACAATGCTGCAAAAAAGAGAGAGCCAAATCCAAATTGCCTAACCCTGAGGGAGATTAAACTTGTTTCAAGGTGGAAGCTGCTTGATTAAAATAAAAAAGAAAATATGAAGCGTGTATTTCTACTATGTACGTTCAGTAGGAATACACAGAATAAAATAAATACTGTAGCTTCGCTGCTTTGACTTTATCCTTCCAGAACAAAAGTGGAACCAAAATGAAAAGTTGCTCTGATGGCTTCAATAAAAAGCAACCATTAAACTGAACCTAAAATAACTGGTTAAACTGGACAACAGCAAGGCTGTGCTCCTACAAGAGGCTTTGTTCCTCCAGCCAAACACAACCATCTGTGTTTCTACATGATTTATTAGAGATAACCGCACCAGACTCTCACTGTTTTTGAGTATTTTTATACTAGCTTTTAGTCCCAACGTTTCTTTTCGACATCAAAATAATCTTTATTGGAATTGTTCTTTCCCTAAACCGTTGCCTGCAACTGAAAATGTATGTGATTAGGAATGCTTCCCTTTCACTCAGGCCTCACAAAGTGTTCAGAGTTTTAATGAGCTGGAACTGAAGTGAATTTTAGCAGGCAATCATACTCCTTCATAGTTCATTTAGCTGAAATTCGACTTTGGTTTTTTCAGAAAGAGCACATAGACTACAAAGTGCAGCAGCGGATATAAGGAGCTGAAATCACTAGAAAAACAAAAAGACACACCTTAGCAGATACAGCATCCACATTTTCCACATACAGAAAGAAGTTTTATTGGAACCAGTATCTTTATAGCATTCCTTTCACATGCAAGTCCTTTTGTTCTAGTGCTTGGAGCAGGAGCAAAGGCGCTCAGCGTAAAATTCACCACAAATCAAATAAACTTTGTAGATGTATGAAATAAAGTGATGAAATTTGCACCGAGTTCATAGAGAAATAAAGAACCATGCTGACATTCACATCCTCTTATTATTATTATTCACATGTTCACCTTTCAGAGTTTGAGAGATGATCAAAGGTATAAAGTTTTACCACCAGATTAACACCAAAAACATTTCTAACAGCGGGTTGGGGGGAGGAACCGACATGAACGGCGTTGGGCTGCCGCACCGCATCCACAGTCAGCTGGCACTGCGCTGACAGACCTGATTTACTGCGGCTCACCACTGACAAACATCAACTATTCAACACTGCACTGAGCATGACATGTCCCAACTGAGTCTGGGTGAAATAATTACATCCACACTCTCAGAAAAAAACAACCTGGGTTCAGCGTATGAGCGTCCGTAAGGATGGGTGGTCGCGCCAAACAAAAAACAGAGAAAAAACTAAACAAAACGGGAATCAGTTCAGACAAAAATGTTTAAATCAACAGCATTAATATTCCAGTATGTTATAATTTCTTTCTTCTGTGTTTAAGCTTTGGAAAATTAAGATGATTGGAGCTTTCTGGATGGTTGCCAGTCTGACTCTCTGAAAACAGATGGAGTTGCTGACAGAGCCAAAGAGAAATTAGCTTGAATTCAAGCTGAATGCTCATCCATCATCATGTCAGATTCCAAGAAATCAAACACTTAACATGTTGATGAAAGTAACAGAGCCATGATGTTTTATAGATTTTCTCTAATGCTTCTTAAAGGTGGTTATTAGAAAGGCTTTATGTACTATAATAAAAGGAAAAAAACAGGGAAACAGCTTTTTATTAAAGCTTATCCTTCCACCCGTGCCTCTGTACCTCATTATTAGATATATTTGCACATAATCAAAACTTTTTGGATGGATTAGAATGGCATAAACCTTGACTAAAAACAATATTCTATAAAAACAATAATGACTTGGATTTGATTCTGTTCAGTGAAATCTTTGCCATTTCTCCTGCCACAGCAGCTGGTCTGGAGCTTAACAAACTAGCTGGCTCACAGACACCAATTAAAATGTCCTGAGTGCCACGATTTAAAGTTATGAGTTTGTGTCACTTTTACTGTGTGTTTTATTTCAAAACAAAACAGTAAAAGCTTCAGCATGGATTACAAAGGAGGAGCTGAACAGAGCTCTGCTGTACTGTGGATTTATAAATGTGAAGATTTGTTCATTTACTCTGTTGGCTCTTTTAATTTCTCCAGTTGGGGTTTAAAAAGGCAACTTGAAACAGTCAACAGCAACAAACCCAGCGGGGATTTCACAAACAGCAACTGCTGCTTAAGGAAGCATTTATAAATTAGACATCATCAATCTGTGATACCAGGAGCTGTTTGTAAAGCTACACTGTCAATGCTTTTTAATTATTTAGCCTGTTGCCAGAGAAAAATATGTAGGTTCTTTCTCATATTTTCACATATTTATACAGTCTTTCATAAATGTCACAGTTTTAAACTAAATATTTAACTAGGAAATTAATGGATCTAACAAATGGATTAAATATTGGCTTATCGATCTAAACTAAACTTTTGTTTGGATCCAAACTAAATATTTAGCTTACAAGTTAAACATCAATAGATATCGATAAACAGAATATTTATTTGAATTCATAAGTATTCAAATAAATATTCCAATGTGGCCAGTAATAAAAAACAGACTCGGAAGAATTGATTTATTAACATTTGGTCAACAGCAGTTTGTATTTTTCCTGTTAAATCCTGTTGAAGCGGCAGGATGAAGTTAACGTATGTTTTCCTGTGGAGAATATCATTCATGGATCAAACCGGTTTGGGTTCTGTTGAAGGCTACGGAAGGCCGCTCCAAAAGCAGGAAGTGGACTACAACGCAGGGAATTCTGGGTGAATAAAATCAAATGGCTCGTGTTCTTCAGGCATCGATAAAAGAGAAATCCTGCAACCGATAAAATCTGACAATACTCAATTTTTATTTCCTGAAGAAGGAAGTTGCACCCAGTGACTTCTACAAACGTTTTTATCTCACTTCCCTCAGTGGTTCTCGGTGCAGCGCCCCACAGGCGAGGAGGGGAATAGGTTGCTCAAAGGCTTTGGATCGTTTGACTCAGAGCAGAGAGAAAACATAGAAATCTTATTACAATTTTCCCAGTTTAGCTCTTCACTTAATGTAGAAGACGTTTCCCATTCGTGCAGTGAATTTATATGCATTTTGTTCCATTACAGACTGCAGCTCTGCTATGTGGCATAATATTTTATGAGTCATTGAAGGCAGGTAATAATGCTGCACACCTGGGTGTAATTTTAGGTAGATTTAAAGGTATTAAAAACTGAGTACAGCCAACCCTTTTGTGCCACATCTTTCCTGTTTGCCAAACAACGTCTCTGTAGAAATCCATCTTTAACAACCTTCAGCTCTCTCTCAAAGCACAAACTGACATTTAACTTTTCTGTTTGAGGACAGATTAAACGTGCAATAATCTGGTTGGAGTCTCTGGTTTTTCGGAAGGACCAGGTTGTCTGCTAATCAGCCCCGGCTCCAGCCCTCTGCCTAATGAACTGACATTAAGATGGTCCTCAGACTGATAGTCATACTCCTTAATTAAAACAATAAGTCTTAATCTGATGTAATACATGGTAGATTTTGTGAAACTAGTTTTTCTGAATTAAAGCATTAACTTCAAAGCTGGGCTCTGTTTATTAAGAGAGATGCGTACATTCCTGAGGGCTGCTGGGGAAAACACAAGCAGATGAATTTGTTGGAAATATGAGGAGAAGTTTGGGAATGTGCAGCTGGAATTTTTCTCCCCCGACAAGAAAAATGTGCTGTTATCTAAATACGGAGACAAGCGGGGCCAGCCACATGCTGGGCCACTTCAGATCTGTCCGTCCGGCTGAGCTGCACTTTCAGATCAGCAACAATGAATCTGAAAGGACACCTCTTCCATCAAAAACCAAACTGAAAGACAGATCTGAGCGATACAGGACCTCGAACTGCAGCTGATAATCTCCCCTCGTCACGTTTTAAAACACCTCGTCTCACTTCTGAGGGACATTCGGATGCATCGTCCCCATCTCAGATCTGCTCCCTTATTTTTGCCGTCACACATAAAAGCGCGGCTCCTGGATCAGCACAGGAAGTGTGTAAACACCCTTTGAGCCCTGCCCTGCATGCTGGTGATAAACAGCACAGGTCCATATGGGAAACCGCGGGTCTCGTGCCGGTGAAGAGAAACATGAAATGTGCGGGAGCAACAATCTACAAGGGATTTACTGCAGGATCTTTGAGCAATCCTTCCCGTATTTACCTCCATCCATCCATTCCTCAGTTATGATGTAATTTCCAAGGAAGTTTTCCGTTACTCTTATAAATAACAGCAGGAATGTAATTTCTACTCGGGTCTAGTCCACATAAAAACTCTAAAAAATGTAACAATGACAGCAAAAGAACACATCATTCTAACAGAGCCATCTGTTTCAGTTTAATTAGTGAAAAATCTCCTCTGGCTGCAGCGATTATCATGGTGAGGAAAAACTGAAAATCCAGATGTAGTTCTCACTGCTTTCACAGTTCTCTGCATTTATTTCTGTAGATAATGACGCCGATATCTCAAAGGTTTCTTACAGGTAAAATGATGTTAAATCGGATTAATTTCAGTTGGTCATAGCAGATGGATGCTCACCATAAGCCCGGCTCTGGTTCTGCCGCCGGTTTCTTCCTGTTAAATGAAAGTTTTTCCTCTCCACTGTTTCTGCATGCATGCTCAGTGTGATGCACTGCTGTAAAGTCAACAACACAATGCAAACGATTGTCCAGGAAAAGATGAAGGCTGGTCGGCTGGACGGATCAGTCCAAGATATCGAGACTAAGTCAGAATCAGATCAATAACAGTCAGATTGATACTTTAGTCAGATTTTATTTTATTTTTCTATTGTTGATTCTGAAATGAACTACAAAAAAAAATTTTGTTTTGATTTGCTCTCAAATTTTAATATTTATTTGCACTTAGTTGTATAAAAATTGCAAAATATTTGTTTTGTTTTTCTATTGTTTCTATTTATAATCTAAATATATGATTTAAAGTTTTCTATGCACCTTTGAACTTTGTCCAAACTCTGTCCCATGTTTTAACAAAATAATAATAAAAATCACAAAAATCCTGAGGATCGAAAAGTTTTATGATATACGAAACCAAATCAAGTCAGTAAAACGTTTGACACTCGTCCCACTGCGAGTAACTTTACTGAATGAAACTTTTTCACTAAAATCCATCAGACCAGAGCTCATATTGGAGTGAGACCTCTTGTTTATACACCAGCTTTATTGTTCTTTTCTTACTGTAAATATTAGTTTAATAAGTTTCATATTGGGGAAAAATAATTTACAGAAGTGTTTTTTCTGCCTGGAATAGATTTTTTTTTTTGTCAGTATATTATTTCTTTGTAAGAATTTTTTTTTTTATAATCGCCATTAAATACCAAAATGTCAGGGAGAGTTGGAAAGGAGAGAAAGTTCTTAAAGAGACAGAGGCCAATTTCAATGCATCAGATATGGTTGTGGCACAAAATCAATGTTCTTTAAAGTAACACTTGCATCAACAACAGAAGGTAATTTAGTTATTTATGCCATAAAAGGAACCGCGTGTCTAGAAAATACATAATACCCTCAACATGAGACATAATTCAGCTGTAAAGACCTTTAACGGGGAAAGGTGAAATCTTTACTTTTCATGATTCCAGTTCAGTGTTTGTCACTGTGTCTCATGATGGCAGGAGGAGCGTCGGAAACCTGAAGCTATGAATGGTGTTAATGAGCACCGGGGGCCTGAAGGAGTCAAATAAACAATGTGGCTGAGTAAACAGACTTCATGCCCTGGAAGCAGAAGACGGCCAGTATCAGATGACATGGGGAAGACGGCTCACCAGTCACTCACACCGCCTTCAAACGCCGCTGCTTTCATCACGCAAAACACGTGTGTTTACAGCCAAGACGCTCTGAGCGTCTTCAGCTCCACGCTGATCCCACACAAAGAAGAGGAGCCAGTTCAAAGAGCATCATGGGAAATCTGGGCCTGTTTCAGATAAACACAGGTCTCCTCTGTCAGCAGAGGAAACACCACACATGAGGGTCCCTAAGCGGTACTTCAGACTGTGTGAAGTGGGGTTAGGTGGAGTAGTCCTGAGCAGTTAGTATCTTACCCTGAGAATGCTCTTTATTTTTTGACATTTCGACATTTGTTTCTGAGACATTTGTTTTATTAATATTGTCAAGTTAAGTGTGTGTGAATGCGTTGGCCGTCAACACTACTTGTTGCAAATGGATTGTCCTTCAGGGACACAATAAAGTGAACTGAATTGAATTGAAGTTGGGAGTTGATTATTTTTTTTAAACCCAACATTTTCCATCAGATTGTTACTTTGACTGGGACGCTTAGCACAAACCAAGTATTGCAAAAACTCACAGACTTGAGTGTAAAAAAGCACTTGAAGCAAATCTGGTGTATTTATCATATTCTTTATCATTCAAAGTGATCATTGTTTTCATAAGAATTTTGATTCATTGTTCCCTCTAAACTGTCTGTATTGTCGGGATTCTTATATATATTGTTGTAAATTCTCTAAATAGCTTCTTAATCAGTAAATAAATGACATTGTGGCATAAAAAAAGAATATTGAGGCTGGAACTGGAATATTAAACTGGAAATCTAAAAAGAAGAGAAATTTTCTTAGGTTGTTTTCACAGTCGGGTCGACTCAGTTTGATTGGGAACCAAAGTTGCAACATTTGTTACATTTTCAGCTGCTGCGGTTTATGCTCATATTGCACTGAGTCAAACGATCTCAACCTTATGAAAATCCTGTTCCCCCCCCTCGCCTCTGGGGGCGCTGCACCAAGAACCACTGAAGGAAACGAGATGAAAACCTCTGAAGAAGAACCTGAATTTTTGGGGGGGTATGTGGTGTGGTAGTTTAGCACGGCGTTAATACAGCTAGAGGTTTTTATTCATCTTAAATGAGAAGCCAGAGGAAGTTTTCTGCAGAATGGAGCAAAGCAGTGCGGCCCCTCCCCCACCTCATGCTGCCAGCATTCTAAAAGAAAATCCTCAAACTTGTTCCTGTTTTACAAGTAAACTTGTATTTCTAATACGGCACAGTCGACGAGTAGCAATCAGACACCAGCAGTGGCTGTTCTCACATCGAAATGAACGGATAAACTTTCTACTTCCTGTCCTTTTCCTTAACTGTTGCCTTCTGGAGACAGAGGAATCCCGAATGGACATCTGCTGCCCAGATTGTTCAATAAAGTTCATCTTTGTTTTCACTGAATAAAGTGACTGGTCAGATCTGATGCTTCCTGCCTGGGTTTATATACACGCCTCAAAACTATGAAGGCTGCGTTCACACAGCAGGTCTCCACGCTCAGTTCCAATACTTTGATTAATTTTTTTTATGTGGTCGTTCATATTACTGAATGATGACTTCCGTATGAACGGTTCAAAATCCCAAACAACCTGCCTGTGAAGAAGAACTCAGACATCACTCAGCAGTGCACTGTTTATGAAAGTAATAACGGACGCCGATAAAATGAAAGCATAACTAAGAGATTACTGGAGCACTGACTACAACTTCTGTAGAGAAGTCTGTCTGCTTGTGGCGTCAGAAATATGAGGTGGAACTGCAAGGTGACGCTTCACCGATTCACCTCTTCCTGAAATTCATAATTATAATTTTCAGTCAATGTTTACGACCAGATTCGCTGTCTGGTTTCTCCTGGTACAGAATTATCTCACGACAATGACATAAACGACAGCAACGTTCAGACTGCAGACTATTTGAAAACTATTTTAGTTCCACATATGGAAGTGGCACAAATTGGATTTTTCAGGGACTGAAAAGATCAGAATCAGGCCGTTAAGACTGGCATGAAAAAGTCAGATTTGGGTTTTCCTGCTGTGGGAACGTAGCCAAAGTTTTCAGAACCACTAAGATGATGCCCAAACCCTTTGACTGGCGAGTCAAATAAACAATAGAAAACTGATTTATTGGAAAACCTTTTTACCTTCAGATGTTGGCAGTATGGTGAGCCGTACTGCAGAGGAGCGATAATATGTAACCTACTGACTCACAGTTTAAGCAAACTGTTCCAAATCTGCACCAGCTGCTTTAAACGCAGTAATTAGCTTCACAAATGATGTAGAGAAGATGTTTAAACTTCCACTGTGACACATTTTGGAAAGAAAATCCTGCAGTTGTAAAACTAAAACTGGAATTATTTATAAAACCTCATGCACTGCAAAAACACAAAATCTACCAAGCATTTCTGGTCTAATTTCTATCGCAAATGTCTTAGTACCCTTGAAATAAAACAAAACTAACTCATGGGTAACTTTTCAGAAAGATGTAGGAGTTTGTTTAAAGTCAATAATTCCTTAATATTGATGAAAAAGTTCTGGTGAAATAATCTGCCAATGAAACAAATACTTTTTCATCAATATTAAGGAATTTTAAGATTTAAAACATCTTAAAATTTTAAGATTAAGATTTTAACAATTACATCTTGCTGAAATGTTTTGTAAGTTATTTTTTTATTATTTCAAGTGAGCTACGATATTTGCAATAGAAACTAAACAAAGTTACGGTGAGATTTTGTGTTTTTTCAGTGTGATGAAGAGATGCAGCAGCTCTACACCCAGTCCTTTAACCTGCAATAAAAACTGTGGCATCCTGATCCTTTGGAAACCCACCGTGGCGTTGTGGTGGTCTCTGCACATGCAGATGGTTTCCCTCACAGTCCGCCAAACACTGAGGGCTCCGGTGGAGCAGCCGTTCAGTTTGTGGTTTGGCAGCGCTGCTTGAGGTCGCTTTTCCACACTCCGCAGAGGAGAGATTCCTGCGTCTGAACGCCGGCCGTCAGCACTTAGCAGGTATTAAAGGACTTCAACCGCAACAGCAAAATGATGTTGCAGAAAAGGTGGATATGAGTGAGCGGATATCAGTCCTCTAAACTGAGATGGAAAGCTGCTCAGAGAGGCGGATTTATCGACCCGCACTTTAACTTTTAAGTCCTAACAGTTAGATTACAAGTTAAAAAGTAATTGTGTGTTTAGTGTGAGATGAAAACCTGAGCTGACCACATTCTGAGCAGCGTTAGCGTGGCCCCCAGACACCCTGCAAGGGCCCCATAATCCCAGCAAGCGTCTGGGCCACTTTAACAGCACTAAGACCCAGACAGAAAATTACCTCAAGTGTTAACTTTTTCTCACATTTCTGCTGCATTAATGATTTACTGTGGATGCTCGCAGCTCCCGCCAGCGGCGTCAGGTTGGAAAAGGCAATTAGGGGTTTACGAGGAGTCCGACGCTCCAAATTCCCACTAACGATTCGCACATGACAGGAAGAGCTTGTTTCAGGTTTTATTCTGTGATTTTTGGAGTTCGATCCTGAATCATAAATTCCAATTTGGGCACTTAAGTAAAGGGCAATTCCACTATTTTTAGAGCGTTTGGGCTGCATTTAATCCTTTAAGACCTGGAAAATAACATTCTACTCTAATCATAGAATCTTTATAATAAAGTTTGTGACGTCCTAAACCATAATTTAATTCATTTTAAATTACAAAAATGTGTCATTTTCACGGGTTTTCTATGCCATTTAGATCACTTCATAGGGAACAAAGTGTGAAAACTGCAATATTTAGACCTAAACTGGATTATATTTCAACTCAGAAATGCTTATTATATTTATAAATTTACTCAAAAATATTTATAGCAGTGGCTTAAATGGTGTCTAGATATTAAAAACCACAGCATTTATACTAGCATAACCTGAATATTATCAAAGAATCATAATTACCGGGAAGTAAAACTTTTACTTTTTATGTGGAAGATAATAAAACAGCTTCTCAGATGTTTTTGGGAGCATTAAACTCATTTAGACAGACTGCTGCTCTCAGACCACTGCAACCTAATTACAGTGCCTAATTATCCCACTATAAAGAGCGATCTGTAACAGTAAACTCTGTGATTTATGACACCTTGATTCTTTCTGCAAAGCCACAAGAAAAGGAGTCACTACAATGCTTTCAGAGCGTCAATGGTGAGTAAAACTTTTGCTTTATAAAAGTGGATAGAAATGATAAAAGTAGTAATTCCTTGGCAATCTTTACTTCTGCGTGTGAAACTCAGACACTTTTTAGGACTTTTAGAGTATTTTAATTGTGTCCAGCATAAAAACTGCAACACTCTGACAACTTTGAACTACAGGTTAACTCTGATCAGTTAAACGTGTTATAGTTGAAATAATCTTTTTGCGAAACACAAAAACAGGTTATTTAAGTGCCTTTGTAGATCACCTTAAAGCACAAAAACCACAATAATCTGCATTATTCTGCAGTCAAAGATTCTTATAAATAGAGTTTGATGCTTAACTTTCCAGTCCTGGTTGTAAAATCAAAAAAATGCTATTTCAAAGATTTTTAGGGCATAAAGCACTTTTTAATTGCTATTTAAAGTAAAAACCGAAAAATTTGGAGAAATTAAGCATTTTGACATTTTTTTAAAGTGTTTGATGATGAACCTCATCAAATGTCGCCTTAATGTCCAGAAAAGCAGTGAAATCAAACTTTTTTGGTTGTTTTAGCAAACGCAGAGTAAAGGTTTCACCAAAACCAATCGATCAGTACATAATCAATATTGGATGAAATAGTTTGAGGTTTAAAGCGCTTTAGATTCTGATCCACAGCGGATCAAACGCAGTTCAGGCTCATTAAAAGCTGCGAAGCTAAAAAAAAAAACAAAGAGAGAGAAGAGAAAAGAAACAAGAAATGGAGTAGAAAAGAAAAAGAATTTACGATTTTATCCAACTTCTTCTTGTGCGTAAAATCACCAGACATCGTTTTTTAGCAGGTCGGGATTTGGAGGAGCGTACCTGCGGGAGGAGCCGCTGCTTCCTGGTGACCGGGGCGGACCGGTTCGCTGCCTGGGTCGGCGTCTCCTCCAGGGAAGAGGGCTTGATGGAATTGGCTTTCGGACGCGCCTCGGACACCTGGGATGCCTCCGTCCTCACAGAAGCGACGAGAAACAGCACAAAGCAGCATCTACTCCAAGCTGAGTCGAGCATCCTCTAAATTAACACCGCGGTTTCAAAGCAATGATAATAATAATAATAATCATAAAAAGAAGGTTTGATCCTGTGGAACAAGCTAGAGTTTATTTCTCAGACAGCAGCGCGCCCCGGCTCTGTCCGTGCGCCACGCACCGAGCGCGCTGACGGGCGGAGTGATGAAGGAGTGTGTGAGGAGGTCTCCACCGGCAGAGTGGCTCTCTGTCCTCCTGCAGGCTCCTTTATGATCGCAGATACTTTCTGTTTTTTATAGCACTCTAATGAGTTTTCTGCCTCCGCCCCCATTCAGCATCTGACAAAGCTGAACCTGATCCGCGCTGCCGCCTGCTGCAGCCTCCGCCGGGAAAAGCCCATAAAATTATACACTGCGTGTTTTAACGGAGCACTTGACCCTTTTTACTGGGAGGTAAGATGGAGAAGAAAGGAGGCAAAGAGAAAGTCAGAGTTTGGCTGGTTTAAAAAGAGTCATTGTGAGGAAGGAGAAACTTTTCCATCTTATTCATTTATTTATGAGACTCGCGAGTAATTTACGGTTCATTCTGGCTCCATAATGTCGAATAAAAACTCTGATTTTCCACCCGCTTCGGATGTTGTTAACCCACGGAATGGTCATTATTAGTGGTTATCAGCCCCATTGGATGGATTCAGGGCCCTCCGGAACCTCACTGGGTTATTTACCTTCAGTATCGTGAATCACAGCAGCTCATCGCTGATACAACTATTTTTATTATTATTATTTAGATTTAAAAAATAAAATAAAATAAAAACAACAACAACATGAAAATAACTTTAATTACAATTTACCATAAGTTTGAGTAGGATATCAAGAATTTACTACAAATAAATACCAGATATATCAGTCATAAGACTTTAATTCGGTATTTGAAAATAACTCAGTAAAGTGTAAAACCGGAGGGTTTTTGTTGTTATTGTTGTCAATTTGATTTAAAAGCTTTATTTACAATTTCCCTACTATTTTTGAGGAAGATATCAATGATTGGATTTTCTTTTGTGGTTGCATGGCAAACGGTTCTGTAAAAGTTTCAATGTTTTTGATTAAAATAATAAAAATAAGGATCCCACAAAAATCCTAGAAGAAGAAGCTGACGTCATCACATGCGTCACTGACCCATGTGCTCAAAACTGCATCTGTCAAAATGTTTTTTTACTCTAAATCCAAAAAATGACCCCAAAGTGTTACGTGATGAAGTTGCTGATGGTAGTTTTAGGTTGAAGACATTTAGACAAACATTTAGTTTGGAACATTTTTTTCCGGAAGAAATGCCTGGAAGTTAAATTTGCCTCTTGGAGCCAATCAGGTTCAACTGGACCTGTGCTTAATACATTCAATTAGCCATGCTAGAGTCACATGATAGTGTTTACAGTCATGCTTGTTGTTGCCACTTTGTAAAAGTTGAGGGTTGCTGTAAACATCAGAGCCCCAGGCTGTGATGATCCTTAAAGTTTTGTTTGTGTCTGAATTCATTGATTGCAGTTCGATCATTTACTTGAATTAAAAACTAAGCTGCATCACTACAGGCAAAGTTCTCTCCTCCTGTCTATGTTATTTATTGCCGTTTTTTATGTTTTTATCTCAACAGGTTCTTCTTTCATCACATCATTTCCCAAATTTATTTCTGCTCCTTTATATCACCCACAAAGGCACTTTTAACAGCCACGTCTGTCGTGTCTGTTATCTTTGTGTCCTTAATTTGTCTGTTGTTCTTCACTTCATTTGTAGATAGTTCTGTTTGTCTGTCTGTCTGTCTGTCTGTCTGTCTGTTTGTTTGTTTGTTTGTTTGTTTGTTTGTTTGTTTGTTTGTTTGTTTGTTTGTTTGTTTGTTTGTTTGTTTGTTTGTCTCAAACATTCCTGATCCATTAATGGTCCTGGACACTGAGATACTGAGATCAGCAGAAAATAAATGCTGAGTTTGTTGATCTGAAGAAAGATGAAGGTCATACACCTGTGCAGGTCATACACCTGTGCTGGTATATGACCTGAACCCAAAGGAAGGTGGAGAAAAAGGGACGAAGATGGGAACGAACTGAATGAGACGCCAAGATCAACAAGAAATCAATTACCTCAGAGTACTTCTTTTAAAACATGATCGCTGACAGATGGAGATGATTTTTGACACACATCAGTAAATTAAATCATTCATTACTTGAATGAATGATTTAATTCGAATAAAAACTCTGATTTTATTCGAATTAATTTATGGCAAAATTTATGGCCATAAATTTATGGCAAAATATATTTTGCCATAAATATTAGTTAGAAAAGTTAGAAAAAATATATTTTTTCTAACTTTGATTCTGTTTGTTTTTACATCTATAACGTTGATATTTAACTGCTTTTTGAAACAAATCAACATTTATTAGAGGCTTGATAACTTTCCCCAACACAAAATGATTTTTAATTATATGGTAAGAGTATGCTGAATAGAAATTGCTCCACAGCAGAACAGGTTAGTTATTTAACACAAATGAGGAGTTTTACGGTTTTGGCAGACAGTAGATTGTAGTTGAAACAGAGTGAATGCATTTCCAGCACACATGTACATGTAGTACGAGACATACCTTGTTACAAAAGGTTTCAAACAAACGTGTTGCTCCTCCATTTGTCTGACAATCTAAATTACTTCCTTAATTTTTTAGTTAATAGTTTCTGCTGTGAATTTGAGTCTTTAGATATGGGAATGTGATACAGTAATTAGATGGGAATTACACATCCAAATGTGGCTTTAAGTAAGACGTTAGATATACTCCTTACTTTTATATTTGCCTATTTTATTTTTTATTTTGATAGCGCCCCAGTCAGACCAGCTGTTCCTCTCATCCCTCTAACATTCAGGTTGCCTTTGCTCCAGAGACTGTTGGTAGATCTTATATTGTCTCTTCTAAGCTGCTTCTAGATGCTATACTTTTATTTCATGTAAAAATGTTTTTATTTTTCCAGAGCTCGCTGAATGATGCTGCAAGTGAACCATTAATGCCGAAAGTTCCTCTGGCTTCCACAAACTGGAGCACAAGAAAAACACATATTTTCAGAGAGTTTGAAAGCAGAAAGACTTCATCTGATTGACACCATGGCAGCTCAGCAGCGTCCGTCAGCACAATTATGCCAACAGTGTGGAAATAATCCATCTGCACTTCGGTGTGGTGATTGCCTACCACGCCCCTTCTTTTGTGAAAAATGTGATGTGATGACCAGACATGTCCTTCACAACAGAGAAACAGCTGGACCCTTCCAGCCATTGCCTCCAACTACCTGTGTTTTAAATACAACTCTTTGCCATGGTGGCAAGTTAAAGGTATTAACTGGCCTCTCCTGTCAAGTATTTCTTAAAATGCTGGACCAACAAACCGTCCACTTTGGCCGTGTGAGGACTTTAGCGTACATTTCCCAGTCGGGCTCCATAACTCCATTCTTTAGTGGTTATGTTCTTCAACTTTTTGATGTAACTGGTAAAACACACCTGAAGGTACCACCTCATTCATTCAGCAGTCGGATCATACGTAGACCGGGTACAGAGCCAGAGACACACCTAAAATTTGAAGAACACTTTTCCTTGATGCCTGGGATTTGGACACCAAGGTCCTTTTTTATGTTTTGTCTATTTTTTATTTATTTATTTATTTATCTGTCATTTTAAATCAGACAGGAAAGATCTCGGCTGACAGGTTCCTGAAAAGTTTTTTTGAGTGTGAAGCTGTAAGATATGAGCTGGATAAAATGTTAAGGAAGGATCCCTTCAAGTGTCAAGCTTGTACCCCAGATGTGCTTGCAGTTTGAGTGGAAGGAAACCGCAAGCATTACCGTTTCAAGAATACAGCAAGGTGTTGTAAAACATGTGCAATATAACAATTCTTTGTATTCATTAGTAATGTTCACTGTCTTTGGACCATAACACTCCATGAAGAGTTTTTTATTGCTTGTTTTTCAGATCGGAGGAACAGGCTGTATTTCAGGACCTTTTCATAGCCAAGGATAAAGAAAATTTACCTTTTAGCCTGTAATGACAGCATGCCTGACTGAATTTTAGATTTCTAGATTTCTGGAAGAGCAGTGGTCAGCAGCCAGGGAGATCTCCCACAGATCCAGCAGCAAGCTGGATGAGGAGGGATTGGAGCTAGTCCTGTTTAGACATGGAGTCCTGCTTAGTGCCCTGAACAGACATAGAGGTGAGATATATTTGCATACCCCTTGTTCTTGCAACAAAGGCTGGCCAACAGACAATCACTTTTTTTGCATGGATGTAACATGCAAGTGCTGGTCATATCTTAAAAAAGTAACAAAAAGCTGTCCTGGGCTTCAAATGAAGCCATTTCTCTGGGTTTTCATGCCAAAGCCCACGACTCTAAATGTGAGGTAAGGTACACTGACTAGGCATTGAATAACCTTGCTGGAACAAAACTGCATGAACATCTTTGACTCAGTTGACATTGTTTGTGTATGCATGCTTTCATTTAGGCCAAGTGGAGTGGAATATATCAAGATGGTGCTGGTTTGACTCTCGGGGAAGAAGTTGAGCAGTGCAATGCATTTCTCACAAGTTGCACAGTTTTAACCTTGCATCATGTCTTAAAGACGACACACAGGGCAAACTGGACCAACCTACCACGACGGCCCGCTTGTCATGCACTGAGAGGGGCAAACGTAAAAAAAAAAGTGTTTATAAATCACATTATGACTATTTCTGTCAAACTACTACCTAAATTGTAGAGAAAGGCTTTTTTTAAAAAAAGCTAAAAAATAAAAAATAAAAGATCTATCAGCAATAAACTGATAGATCAATTCAAGAATATTTTACTGATACCAAAGGGAAATTAAATCAAATTATTTAAGTTTCCTCAGTCGGTAGTTGGAGATTCTGCTGGCTGTGGATCTCCTGTTCCAGTCAGTGTTACAGCGAATTTGAAGACGCCTCTGACTGAAGATGCTAGATTGGTATTTTGGTGAGATCTCTTTTATAATAATAATAATACATTTTATTTGTATAACGCTTTTCTACGTACTCTGTGTTTTACGTTCAGCAAAATAAAATAAAGTAACGCGGCATAATACTTCAAATTAAAAAATGGTAACTCTTTAAAAATTATGAAAACATTTTTTTTAATACATAATTATCAAAAATATAAGACAGTTTGAGCTCTAAAGCTGGACTGTTTGGATCATAAAGGTTGTCCTCGATCACTCTGGAGGAAATCTTGTCTTATGAATAAAAACATAAAATCTTTGGTTTTCTGAGCTTTGGTTTAGATCAACATGTTAGAATGGCCCAGTCAAAGTCCAGCAACAAGTTGTATGCTGTGCTTTTGACAGAAGCTCTGGCCTCATGCTACTTTGAATATTTATATAACTTCATTTCTATTTTTTTTCTTACAAATGTTCCCCTCTTTTCTCCTTCTGGAATAAAACAAAACATAAATTCACAAATTAACTCAAGACGAGAGTAAAAATCAATTAATTAATCAACTATTTTGAATTTGAACATCTAATGGCATTCAAATATTTTTGTAAGTCACTAACTTCCCATCAAAATGATTTTATTCACATTTTTTAATCAGTTTCAGAAAACTAATTCACTTTCTGCTCATTTTTCACATAATTTCTGCAGCTCTAATGAGTTAAAAATATATATTTTTTTGTTGCTATGAAAAATAAGATGTTAAAATGTTGATATCCTACATTAAGGTGGAAACTCTGAGGCCTAAATAAGATCGATTGCATGTGAACGAAGCCAATCAGGCCACCCTCCCAGTGCAGAAACAGAGGCATCCTTCCCACAATGCTTCAGTGACTCCCCACCTAATAATGCTTCACACATACAGGTCCGCAGCGCCTATTCAATGCTGGGAGCTCGGCTGGGCTGGGATGAAACCAGTACACCGGTAAAGGCTTCTGACCTCCAGGGCGATCCATCACATCCTGCAATTCAAAGTGTCACGTTCTTTTGTGGGAGACAAAGGGAGACCAACTGAACTGGGGAGTGGGAGGAAGTATTGGACTTGTCTGAAGTAACCGAAGACGCTCCGAGGTGACACTGTTTTAGCCGTCGTTGTCACCTGAGCACGCAATTTTTTACCATGAAAGACTCCCGTCTGACAGATGCCTTTAACAGAATACGTCCAAGAAAAAAGAAAAGAAAAGATCTTCATCTGTTTTCAGAGAACTTTACATCTGGAAAGGAGATTTTTACACGGAGGACAACCTAACAGTCAGTCCTGTGGGTTTTGATTCCAGTGACTCAGATTTTAGGCTCTCTGGAGGTGTTGACCATCTGGTCCAGTTTCTTGTTTTCTCTTTTGTCTTTAACTTTACAAGCAAAGTGCAGCTAGCGTGGCCAGAAACAAGGACAGGAGCAAAAGTGAGAGAAAAAGCAGCTAAAATCCAAACAAAAACCATAAAAATATGTTCAAAAAGCCGTTGATCAAGACCGTAAAATGCTTCAGTCAAAACCAGCTTTATTTGCAAAACTTGTGAAGAAAAACAAGAACTTTGACTTTTATTCTGACAATTAGCATAGAATAGAGTCTAAATATATTTTTTGGAAGTTTGAATAATTCTGTTCACTCTGGATAAACTGAATTTTTATTTTTATGATTTTAAATCACCAATAATTTGAATCCTTGATCATTGTAGCTTTTAGTTTGAGTTTTAAAATAGGAACATTTGGGACAACATTGCGGGCTGCACAGTGGTGCAGTTGGTAGCGCTGTTGCCTTGCAGCAAAAAGGTCCTGGGTTCGATTCCCGGCCCGGGGTCTTTCTGCACGGAGTTTGCATGTTCTCCCTGTGCATGGCGGGTTCTCTCCGGGTTCTCCGGCTTCCTCCCACAGTCCAAAAACATGACTGTCAGGTTAATTGGTCTTTCCAAAGTCTCCCCAGTGTGTGTGCATGGTTGTTTGTTTCTGTGTTGCCCTGCGACAGACTGGCGACCTGTCCAGGGTGACCCCGCCTCTCGCCCAGAACGCAGCTGGAGATCGGCACCAGCAACTCCCGACCCCATTAGGGACAAGGGTGAACATTGGATGGGACAACATTGCAGAAAATTGTTAATAGAAGGAGAAAACATCTCTTATGTCCGGTGCAGGACTTTTGTGGACTTTTTCCTATAACTTCCAGATAATTATCATCAGCTGGAGTAACATTGGTTTAGGCCTGAAACTTCTTTTGTTTTCTAGTTTTCTCATTTTTAAGAGACACTGCAAAACCCTCTGTCAGGATCAAATGAAAGGAATAAACAGAAAAAAAGCAACCAAAGTCGAAATCAAAACTCAGGAAGCCAAAAACTGGAGCTGAAAACATCTTTAAGAAACTGAAACTATGTTTAGATGCCTGAAAGGAGAATGCAGAGAAATCCAAAGTTTTCATCTTGACATGTTAATAAAAGATTTCTAGGTGGTGAAATGGGGATTAAAATGCACAGATTTAAAACAAAACAAATGAAAAAATGCTAATTCTTTCCTTCAGTGCAGGGCGGGGCCCAGCTGGATTCTGTC
Source organism: Poeciliopsis paucimaculata (assembly GCA_903067055.1). Classification (NCBI taxonomy): domain Eukaryota; kingdom Metazoa; phylum Chordata; class Actinopteri; order Cyprinodontiformes; family Poeciliidae; genus Poeciliopsis; species Poeciliopsis paucimaculata. Next base: position 46,934 of record CAEGAD010080759.1, on the reverse strand, counting down.
TGTCCTCAGTACAGAAATGAAACGGCTGAAAAAGAAAAACTGTGATGTCTCACAAGGATTTTAGAGCATCTGAGGCTTTTCAGGTCCATTCATCACTTTTTACACAAATGAGAAACTGCTGAAAATATGGAGAGAAAAACAGTCTGCTTGGTGCTGATGAGAATGGAAACATGTAAAGAAGTGGAGCAGATGAGAAGCGACAGAGTAACATCTGCTAACGGAGGAAGAGGAGGGACGTTCAGATGAAGAAATCTAAGCAGAAGTTTCTCTTCATGCTTCTTAACAAAGAGTTCACAGGGTGTCAACTGAAAATATGATTTCCAGTGGTCGGAACCGCTACCTAAAAAGCCAATTCTAAACATTAGTTCAGCTAATGCTAACGTCTGTGGAAGCTAATGCTAAAGCGCTAAATTCAACCATGTTGCCACCAACAATGTAAGTGATACAACATAGTATATCAAACTCAAGAAGGCAAAAAATTATCACACAACTGAACAGTCTGCAGGCCTTCAGTCAATTAAAAGAACTTAAATTTATTTTTTCTAAATGTTATGAACTTTTTGTCTGAAAATAAAAGTGTCCATTTGTTTGTTTGTTCAGCTTAAAATTCACACAACTGCTAAATAAATGAGCACTTAGGATTTATACTGAAGAATTAATTTAGGGGAAGCTAAGTATGCTAAACATTTTCAACATTAGTTAAAAAAGCTAAAGTGCTACATGAAAAATGAGCTCTTCTATCAGTGAAAGTGTTCCCACCCAGCAGTGATGATTTCTAACGGAAAAGGTTGCAAAATCACATAGAGAGCAACTTACTTCAAATCTGGCATTTTAATTAAGCGTCATTCACACAATGATGCCATTTTTAATGATTTTAAAATACAAACTATTACATGTTTCCTATCTAGTGTGGTGATCTCAGACCTCTGACCTCTGGTCGCCAACAGCTGGACAGATTTCTGGCATGAATTGACAACCAGACTGAGTAAACCAGTTGCATGGATGTTAATGTACTCTGAGCTTCCTGTACATTTCATCACACAGACACTTTTATTGTCGGAAAAGCGAAGCTGCCTTAAAGTTGGAGGTTTCACGGTTTTCCATAAATTCACCCAGAAAATGTTTCGCAAGAAAAGTCAGAGGAAGATATTACATAGAAAAGTTTATATTAAAATGCACGTATGCACTTTAGAAGAAAGTCAATCAATGAATGACAGTTTTAGATGTTTCTTCTTTTACCACAGTGGCATCTTTTCTCTCTCTTCCGATTTCTGCTTTCACACCATAGAAGTCTCTAAAAACAGAAAAAGATCTCTAGAATCATTGCTATTTGAAAAAAAACCCCACTAGAAGTCTAAAAAGTTTCTAAATATAGGAACAAAGTCCATTTCTGCTCGTCCCACACCTGGCCACGCCCCTAACTGTTGTTTGGCTCCGCCCACTTTCTGGCTTTTTTTTTTTTTTATCATTTGTTGGGAGCGGTGTTATTCTTTTACACCAGGCTTTGTTCCAGCTTTACAAATGCTCCACATCCAGATCTTCTTAATATCAAGTTGCTTTTTGTGTATAAGTCCATAAAATGTTTTTCTAAAGACTTTTCCACATCTAGTTTGTATTTTTGTGCAAAGTGAAATGAATCCAGTTCTCTGACTGTTCCTTCAAACTGGGCCAACTTCTTTCACCAGGCTTGAAAGTTAGATCACGTTAATCAAAAGCTGAGCTTTGCTTGCAGGACTTCCTTTAGCTTCACATTCCAGGCAGATCAACTGAAGACGGTGGCGAACGGCCGGCTCGGCTTTGTTTAAAGACGGACATGTTGCTCAGGAGATAATTGTCTCTCTCCTCTCATTTCCCTGGAAGATGGATTAGGCCGTCTCTGAAGATCCGGGTCTTCCTTCGGGAACATGAATGCGCCCTGTCACTGACTTCAACTGATTCAGATTATTTAATCGATAACAGTGACCCTGCCCTGGCAGAGTGCTGACCACATGAAAGCAGGAAGCGCTGTGGCATCCGAAGATGCATAAGGCCATTACTGCCTCTAAATCAAAATGTGCCCAGTCTGCCTCAGGCTGTGGGAGCAGCGGCTCACAGTAGAGCAGTGAGAAGGAGAAATCCAGGTCCTCTTGTAGAAGGAAAAGGCTGCGTTGGTGTCTTTTCATGCAGGGAGCCGTTTGTGAAATAACAGTCAAAACTTAACAGAATAATTTGGGTTATTTTACCTGTTGCAAGAGAAAAAAATGGGGGTTCATTTTTCCAAGTCATACTACCACCATGTTAGTCATTCATTTATAAATGTATCAGTTTCAAACTAAGAATCTAATTAAGTTAAATATTTTTGTTTGAGGCTATCATATTTAGCTTGCTAACTAAATATTTAGCTAGCAGGCTAAAGATTTAGTTTAAAGCTAAATATTTAGATTGCTATTCAGTCAGAAGCCGAATGTTTGCATATTTGCTCTTTTTTTTTTAGCCCCTAGCTAAAGTATTTAGTTTGCTAACTGAATATTTAGCCTGAGGCAAAATATTTGGTTTGAAGCTATATTTAGTTAGCTAATTTGAATATTAACTGTTTTTTATTGCTGAGATAATTAGCTTTTTAACTAAATATTGAGCTTGAATAGCAAATAGCATATTTAGCAAGCTTAATATCTGGTTTTAAACTAAATATTTAGTTAGCTGTTTTGCAAAGTAGCCACATTTTTAGTGCTGAGCTAAATATTTAACTTGCTAACCAAATATTTAGCCTACAGCAAAAAATTTAGATGGCTATTGAATATTCAGTTAGCTAATTTGCATATTGGTCACATTTTTGACTGTGAGCTAAATATTTAACTTTATTTAGTTTGAAACTCCGTGTTTAATTTGCTAACTAAATATTTAACTCAGAGGTAAAGGCTGAAGCTGGCTCATAGCTTTTTGCAAAACTTTTGCAAAGAAAATCCTGAAAATTTGCTAATTTTCAAATTTACTTGTCAATAAGCAGAAACGTAACATGGCTGTTCTGGATGCAGATGCTCTGAAAAACTCCAGTTTAGTTCCAGTTTAGAAAGTGGAACAAATCAGGTTTTTAGGAGGTGTGAAATGCTGGAAGCGGAGCGTTCAAACTGCTATGAAAAAGTCGGATATAGGTTGTATACGGGCAAAACAATCAGATTTGGCTCGCATTTGTCTGCTGTGTGAAGCCTTTGCTTACCAAAGGATTACAGTGATGGTTTTACTTTTGAGAGTTATTCCTTGCTCAGTTCATAGTCATCATTTAAAAAAGCTAAAAATAATAATAATTTGAACACAGTTATGCTCAAATCCGATACCAGCATCACTTCAACTTGACGTGGGAAAGGCAGGAAGATTAAATATAGTTGTCTCTGCTGAGGCCGTCACTTTAGAGGTTCTGGCCCATGACTGAGACGGACCATGAATAACCAGCTCCAGGTATGGATCCAGCGTCTGGCAGCCTGTGGCCAACGGCTCCAATTAGATTTATGACGTGTTTGACCAGCAAAGGCTATAAATACTTTGTTCTCATGATAAACTGTGATTTCAGAAATATTCAACTGAATCAATACTGTAAACCAGAAAATTAGATAATATCGTCTGTGGGACTTTAATTGGATGGCGGAACCTCAACGTGCGTGGACAGCAGAGATAAATGCAAGCTTAATTATTGCTGCTGAGATCCCTACAAGCAGTGTTGATTGGTTTTGACAGTAATAGAGTTTTAATTGAAGCCAGCCTCGGCCACATGCACGTGAGCCTTGTGGTACATAAGCTGCGTCTGTAGTTGTAGCGTGCTTTCAGCAGTTTACCTCAAAGTGCTGCTTTAAAATGTCTGCAGTCATTAAAGCTGCATACTCTCTGGCCTGTTACTCGCAGACCTGTCTGTGAACGCCCAGTAATAATGTTTTCTGGGTTTGTGGGTACAGCCCACAGTTGTTTCAGCACATCAAGAAATTTTATGACAAGAATTAGAGAAAATGTTAAGCATGTTACCTTTAGGATGAAAAAAAGACCAGAACGAATCTGGTTGTTTTGCTCTTTGTTTAGATTTCTTTGCTTCAGGCTGTAGTGGGCATGGCTAACTAAAAGGTTAGCGGTGCTAACCCTAAAGCACTAATCATAAACATTAGATCCACTGACGCTAAAGAGTTTTAGCAACATGGTTTTTAGTGGAAGTTAATGCTAAAGTACATAAACATTTAACTGCCAGAGCTTGGAGATAAATTCAGGAGTAGCTTGTTTAAATGAGAAAACTTTCTCAGTTAAATGACATTTATATCTTCTTAAAGTAAAATATCGTCTCCTTTAACTAAGAAAGATCGTAGCAGTAAACCAGCAACACTTCTTGAGTTTTCCAATGTCGTCTAGAAGAAAAAGGTTGAGAAGGAGGAGTCGCATCAAGTCCCTTTTACACCTTTTGAACATGTTCCAATCTGTCAGAGGAAATGATTTTTATTAAAAATAAGCTAAAAACAAAATCAGCGACGCCATTAGCACCTTAGCAGGAGTGTATCCACCTCTGGTCTTGCCATACTTTATTCATTTCTGCTTTCATTAGTGCTAGAAAGGTGTTGCCATATACTTTCATTCCTTTATGTTTAGTTTATTAGTTTATTCTTGAGTTCTGTTCTTTGTACATTTGAATTTATTTGTCTTCCGTTATTGTTGTGTCTTTTCTCCTTGGTTTGTACTTCCTTTTTAGTCTTAGTTCAGCTGCCTGCCACAGCTGTTCCACGTCTCCTCTAATTAGCTCATCTGGTCATTTCCCTCCTCGGCCTCCTGGTTTCAAACTCCTGGTTTTTCATACTTTGTTATGATTCTTTTACACCAGTTTCCTGTCCTGATCACATCATAACAGCACTTCAAGTCTATTTGTCATTATTAAATATCCTTCAATTTATCACTTCTTGCTCCTCTGGCCAGTGAAAACTAAAATCCACCTTTCTGCAGAGATAATTAAAAACACACAACATTTAAGACAACAAATTCACCCCGAAATCCAGAAAGTTTGAAAAACTACAGAGGTCAGCATGTTAAATGTTTAGGTTCACTGAAAATTAGGAAAAGACTTAAAAGTATTGATTCTTTGAAGAATATTGCGGTAGCTGGAGCTTGACTTTGCTGCGCTGGTGGAGGATGACGGATCACCCGTCGTCTGTTTGCCGTCTGTCAGCAACAGCGAGAAGAAAAACACCAGATCAGGGACGGTGCGGTGCAGATCGTTTCCCGCTGGTGGATTCTGCAGAAGCAATTAATGACGTGAACATTTCTGCATGTTGACGAACCTGACAGTAACAATAAACAGCAAAGCAAGCCGGTTCTGCAGAGCTCCAGGTAGATCAGGGTCAGCAGCCTTTTCTGCTCAAAGTGCCACGTTTTCCCTACAAAATATTACTGGCATAGAGCTACAAACAAGGTAGAACTCAGTTGTTGTTTTTTTATTTTCAAAGCTAGAACATTTAAACTAAAATTAATTTAATATTTTCAAAGGAAATGAATCATTGAACTTTTTTGCAAAGGAAAAAAAGAAAAAAGTGCAGCTTAGTTCTGCGGCGTGAAGAAAGATTCGTTGCCTACTTGAAAATATAAAGCAAATACTGCAGAGTTTTATTTGAAATCATAATTTTACTAATATTTAGTTTATAAAAACATCTAAAGTGAGATTAATCTGCACAGGAGCAACACCCCAACTATTTTAGTCAGGTAGATTTTTGAACAGCTGCTTTTTTAAGAAATATTTTAGAATATTTTCATTTTGCTCCAGTTCAAAATCTTCACACCTGATCTCTGCTTAGAGCTACAGTTCATTTCTAATCTGCTGCTCAAAGTTCAAAAAGCCTTGAACTTTGACCGAGGTTGTTCTTTTTCTTTAAACAAACAGCTGAGTAATCGTGTTTGTGTCTGATGCTTTTAGCACCTTTTAAGCTCTAAATTTCCCTCTGGCTTTAATCGCGTTTCAGGTTTTCCCATCCTTAAAGGCCCGTCTTTGTTTTATTTTCTGCAAGCAGCTGTGGTGACATCACTTTTCTGGGATTGCTAACTATCAGTGTTACAGCGAAGGAGTGGATTAAATAACTTTAACACAATGCTCCATTGTCCCCAGACCTGTGGTGGTAAAGTCACTCAGATGGACGAACACGCCCTCCTTTCAGCTCACGCTCGCTTTATCTCTGCAGCTCTGTCTGCTGTCTGCACACGTCGGATTTGTTTTTGATAGTTTAGGATGGGATTCACTTAATATCACTGCAGGGACAGTTTTCATCTTCATCTTAGACATTTCTCATGACGCCCAGTAATAATGTTTGCTGAGGAAGGTGCAGAATCGGCGCCAATTACTGCTGTTAACAACGGAGTTATTTAGCCTGTCATAAGAAAAACTGAGTCATATTTTCACTGTGTTATTAATTAATTTATAAATGTCACAGCGTCACACTTAATATTTAATTAGCTAGCTAAATAGTTTAGCGTACCAGCTAAATAATTAGCTTTAATCTAAATATTTAGTTAGCAAATTATTTAATTTGAAACTAAATATTAAGATAGCAAGCTAAATGGCTAAGTTGAAGCTAAATATTTAGTTTGAAGTTATATTTGATCTACATGTTTATTTATTGTGTAAATTAACTTGCCAATAAGTCCAGACAGCTTTTATTTTGATAAGCCACTTCCGCTTATCAGCAAGAAAATTAGCATTTTAGCTCTGACCTAGCTAACTATGTAGCTTAGCACCAAGTATTTAGTTAGCTCTAACACAACTAAATATACAAACATTTTATTAGTTCACAAACAAAATATTTAGTTTGCTCTGAGCTTAAATAAATGGAAAGCAAACTGTTTAGCTCTAAGCTATTTAGCCGGCTCAGTGCTACATATTTATTTTTTAATGCTAAATATTTAGCTTGTCAACTAAATATGTGGGGCGCGAGCTAAACATTTAGTTTGAAGCTGAAACATTTATAAACTTAATGAATAACATGAATCTCCTGGAAGGTAACGAGTCTCTGATGATCTTTTATTGACATGTCAAACCATGCGGATAGGATCCTCACACATCCGTGAAAGCGGACACAAGAGTTGCCAGAAAATAAAGCTAAAGAATTTTTTATTCTGAAAACAATACCAGCATTATCCCACAAGCTCCGCTTACTGACGGACGGTTTTATGGATCGGTCACAGATGTGTTGGTCAGCGCAGGAACATTTCTGAGTTAATTAGTCGGAGCCCAAACTATCCGACCTTTGCACCACAAAGTGATCAATTGTCTCAGGAAAGCCAAGATTCCTGGTCGACAATGGGATGGAGCTTTACACCAGCTGACCACGTTTTAAAGGGAAACTATGCATCTTTTGGCCGCAGTTTCCTGCTTAATGACATGAAGACGTGTTTCAGATGCTAGAGTCCTAAATCACTGAAATACTGATGTCTGCCGGACCTCAAATCTGGGAAGATGGAAGTTGATAGCTAAACAGATGTGATGAGGAAAAACTGTAATCAATTGTAAAAAAAGTGTGTTTTCTCAAGATGTGTGTGTTAAACACAGATTGTGTCCTTCAAAAGCATGGCGACGTAGAATCTGAAGAGTCTCCTCGTGATCTCGAGGAAACAAAGTTTGTTTTTTGAGATTAAGTTGTTATCTCAACAAAACCATCGGGAAGAAGTTTAAAATGTCCGCTCTTGGCTTCCGTTCTTGAGAGACATTTATTCTTCAGCTAAACATTATCCTCAACAACGCAGGAAAAAGTACATGAGAAAAATGGAAAATGAAGTCATTGTCTCGAGAAAACTATTGGAAGAATATATATGTGGAAAATGGGTAATTAGCTCATTATCTTGTAAAAATCATCTGGAATTTAACTCGTTATGTCGAGAAAAGCATCAGGAAATTATGTTCTTATCTCAAGAAAACTACTGGGAAAAAAATCTATGTAGGAAATGGAAAATTAACCCGTCTCAAGAAAATCATGTGTAAACAAAGTATGTGGAAATGGGAAATTAGTTTGTCATCTCATAAAACCATGTGGAAATTAATTAGTTATGTTGAGAAAACCATTAGGAAAACGTTTTACCTTTCATACTCAACATAACAGCAGACTGAGATTTTAGTGTCAATGTAGCGAGTCAAAATGTTATTATATTTACAAACCAATGGCAAAAGGGGTACATTGTGCTAAATTTGTCATCTGAGTTAATAAATGTCAGGAAAGCGTTTTAGGTCCAGACTGTGAGAACAGGAGGAGATGAATCCACTGTGTCTGAACTTCCACTGTTGCCTCACATGTGCTGCTGCGCAACTTTGAGTTATGACCCAGAGAAAGAACTGTTATCTTGCTCAGGACACCCACTTCTCTTAATAAAATAATCCTGCAGGAATTTCTGTACAGCTGTGAGTTTCTCCGACTGCCACAACATTTCAGACCCGGCTGGTATCGATAATATCCCGGCGGGTCAGGAGCAAAGCCGCTTCACAAACCCTGCTGCCTCTGAGCCACTCTGAGGCGTCCAGCGTCCATAAATCACAGAAAACCTCTTCTTTACTGCACTTTTGCTCCATGGTCTGTTGAGGTTTTAGTGGTTTTTAGTGGGATTAGACCAGATGTTTGCAGGAGGTAGTGTTAACCTTTCGCCTCACTGAGAAAATAAAAATAAATCTGAAGGTAGAGCAAAAAGAAGAAGGAAAATTATGTTTTCTATTTCTGTTCAAATTCTAATTACGTTAAAAGAAATACTTTATAAATCTCAAGAAGAAAGCTAAAGTTCTAATTCCTGTCCAAATTATTTCAGATGCTGATGGCTGCCAGCAGAAAGGATCTCCTGTAGCAGTCTGTACTGCAGACAATTTCTAGAAGCCTCTGACTGCAGACTTTATTGTTGTATGAAAGTCTGACAAAGACGATGCTAAGAGTTGTCTGTCATCAACATAACAGTAACGCTACTTCAACATATTTTCATTCAGGTAAAACTCAAAAGCATTCATCCAAGAAATTTTCCAGGAGTCCAACAATATTTCATAAAAATGAAACTAAAGTCCTGAGGAAGTGATCAGGACATTTCGTTTAAAATGTCAGACAAAAATATTTGAAAATTATGGTATTTTAAGGACTGAAAAGGATACAATTAAATAACATGATTACAAAGTAACAAATTCAGACAGAAGAAATAATTTGCCAAATATTTTTTTTCCATAAAACTTATTAAATAAATTCTTACAGTAGGTAATCTATGTAATATGTCAGAAGTACTTCCAGTGGCGATATTTATGCTGTTTACTTTGATTGATGCCACTTCAGGTTCAGCAGAAGGAAAATAAGAGAACAACAAAGCTGGTGCACGAACGGGAGGTCTCACTTCAACACAAATCTTAGGTCTGTTTCTGTCTCTGCTTTATCTTTAGTTAAAATTAGTTTATTTTTCATTCAGTGAAGTTAATTGCACTGAGTATCCAAAAATTTTACCCAAGTCAGAATAGCAATACTTCATAATATGTTTCAAGTAAAATTAACGCAGCGTAGTAAAACTGTCCGTTGCCTTCCTGCTCAATTCATCTCAATTCTCATCTCCCTTCACTGCTCCAGCTGGGATTTCTCCCATCGGGCTGGATTTCTCCAGTTAAAATGAAAGGAGTTGTGAAAAATGACGAAGATTTTCCGCTTTGTTTTAGATTTATTTTCTGCCTGTTGTTCAGTCCAAATATTGAGCAACCCAAGTCGGAGCAACAAAAATGTTTACAACATTTTACTGCTGGAAAACATACCAGGAGCCATCTTTAATCGAGCAAGCTTATTACGTTAGAGTCCACCCCTCCAGCGGGCGATCATCTCTCAAAGTATTGGGTTTAGCTCTGGACTTTGACTAGGCCAATCTATGACATAAACATGTTTTGATCTAAACTGACCCGTTGTAGCTCTGGCTACAGGCTTAAAGTCGTCATCCTGTCAGAAGGCAAAACTGAACTGCAGTCTCATTTAAAGCCTTCATAGCATAAATGAGGTGTTCAATTTTCACCATCCACTGAGATTTTCCTGATTTTTCATGTCAATCTAGGCCAAACCTGTGCATGCCATAGCTGACAGCTAATTGGTAATAGCTAATGGATAATTGCTAATGGCTAATAGCTCTGTTTCTCCCTACTCTTTATGCTCACAGGCACGCAGTGGGACTCAGATGTGTTGAATCATTGCATGTGGAACAGATTAAACAGCCACAGTGTTGGTTTTTTTAATCATCTTTTTATGTCTGGTTGGATTAGTCTTAATCCCGTCAATATTAAACTCTGACTGAGCGCTAAAAAAACAATCAATTATTGAAAGGAAACAGGGATTTCTTTGGGTAAAGTTAACCTTTTGCTAATGGATTTAAAAGGGGTTTTGGAGATGGTCCACTTTAAATTAAAGTTAAATACATTTTTACTGGAATGTTCAATCTGGAAGCCAAGCTCAACCACCGGCAGACAAGCAACAAAACTCAAACAATAAAAACAAAGCTCAGCAGGCAGAATGGAAACGGATTTAAACTGGTAAACATGGAGGACGATACATTAAAGCAACGACATAAAAGTCTGACACGGATCCGTCCTGCTCATCAAATAAGATCTGGGAAAAAAGGTTAGAAATGTTGTCATTTTATGCTGCTGGTGCCGTAACCAGGATGAAGAGCCAAAACTTAGACCAGGAAATAATTAAACATTTGAACTCAAACTGGCTGTTCATCAGCGAAACAGAAGCTTAAGACTCTAAAAACGCAAAATGAAGTCAGAGCATCAAAACCAGACTCAGCAGGTCTCTGTCTTTAAGTCACAATGACGCATCACATCTGCCTGTTGAAGCCTTTAGCTTTGCTGAAGATTTCTGGAATGAACTGCAGGGCCAAACAAAACCTCAGCTCGGCTAAGCTAAGCTAGGCTAAGGGAGGCTATGTAACAGTCCAAAAAAAACAACAACAAATGCAACAAATGCACTGGATTATTAACTGGTAAATCCAAACAAGCTGCTGCTGGCCACGCCCCCCGACTCAGCATTTACATTCACATGTGAAAATGGCTGCAAATTAATGTGCAATTATACAACTATATGTCTTTGAAAAGCATCACTGGAGCCACATCCACAACCAACAAGAAAGCGGCAAGTGGTTTCTGGAGGGTAAGTCAGCAACAAAACTCTTTCCTTTTCCAGCAGCCATTGTACAGTGCATTAAAGCGGTGAAACCAGCTGATCAAACTGCTGCAGCTCAGTTTGGGTTGCTAGGCAACAGCACAGTGCCTGTTGATTGTGACTTTACATTCTGGAGGTTTTTGAAACATTTTCCAGGAAAGACGCTCCTTTATTGTTTTGGGGGTTTTTTGCAAACGCGGGCCAACAGCGTGTTTTAGCGTTGGGTTTAGTATTTCAGCTTCTTAAACTGCATTGTCTTTAGAATATTTTTGATCAAATTTGCAAACAAGTAAAAGTTTTTACAAATAATTTGGAGTAACGTTTTTCAGAAAAATCCATGAATACAGGACTGAACAGCTCAAAATAATCTGAGTTATACAATCCCAAACCTGGGAACATTTTTAGTTATTGAAGTAAAAAGTTTTAAATCCACAATCATGAATAAAGAGTTGAGCAGTGCTGTATGTTAATGAGACATGTTTATGTTTTCTACATGGAAATGTTAAAGTTTAAACAGTTTAATAAAAAAAAAAGCTTCTTCTGATGCATCATTGTGAACATGAGAGGACAGAACTCCTTTCTCTAAATGATCCACAGAACCGCTGACTCGGTCTGGGTTCTGGATGAGTCCATTACTCAGAGAAGACACTTTGAACCGAGAGGCCGGGGCATCTTCATCCTCTGACCGCGTCTGATCACTGGATCCTTTGTGCTGGTTGACCAACGCTTGCAATGCAACTGGCTTGTCTTCTGTTGCTCATCCTCCAGCTGTGACTAACAGAGGAAATGTCTGTTTGTGGAAAACTTGGAACATTTTCATATTAGTGCAGCATTAATCACAAACCTCAGAGCAGACATCACATGAAAAAAAAAACACATCATCTTACTCCCAGGATGGAGTGAGCTGATGTCTGACTGCTGCTTGGTTTATGTTATTGAGGGAACACTCATCATATTTTTTGGTTTCACATTTTGAAATATGTTCTGGACATGCAGGATTTATCCAGAAATAGATTGAGCAATCATGATCCATCTTTAGAGAATGTCTTAATCTTTTTTCACGTCAGGATTTCCAGCATTTTACGCATTAAAGACGAGAGCAAACCTGAGATTTTTACGTCTACGTAATTCACAAAAGTGTTTAAATGAAGATGTATGTTTTATTCATTCCCTTGAGAATTATTTGAATTTATATACATTTACATTTCGGGTAAGAAATGGAAGATTCGCTGCAATTATATATTAATATGGGTGCCTGCAATTACCTACAATTAGTGTCATTTTCTCTGTGAAACAGAAGCTAGCAGGAGTTAGCTGCCTGCTGTGAATGGATGGGGGCTGCAATATATTTTTATCACAATTTGTAAAGTTGTGGCAACAAACTTCAGTGTATTTTGTTGGGATTATATGCAAATGATCACTTCAAAGTAAAGGATGAAATAAGATGTTTTTTAAAAATTTCAAATAAAAATCTAAAACCTCTGGTTTCATTTGTTTGTTCAGCAACAAGGCAACTCAAAATGCTCAACACGATTAGAAGAAAAATAAAATACCAAACATTACATTGCAGAAGCAAAGTTAGGAAGATGATGACAGATTTAAATCCAGACCACAGTTTATGATGATCCAGTAATTATTAATCATGGGGAACTCCAAAAACTGGGGTTGTAGCCTTGATTTAAAGGAACTCAGTGTTTCAGCATCTTGGCAGCTTTTTGGATGTTTCTTCAGATTAGAGGAGCTTAAAAACAGAAAAAAAAACATGTTTACAGGAACAGCTTTGCTGCAGCTCCGGCTGCACATGTGTTCAAAACAAATGAACACAGTTCAGTGTGATGTTTACCAAAATGCTTTATCTGATATTTTACATTCTACAAACTTAAAATGAGTAATTATTTTAACTTGACGTAAGTGAAAATAATGTAGAAATGTGTTTTTGTTCAACTAGGTGAGGACAGTTTTCTAGGATAGTGTAAGACGATTGGTTTAGATTATCAGTCAGTCTATATCACTGTTACACACAACAAAGTGCCCAAAGCGCTTCAAAGAAAGAACAGGCAAAATAACAGAATAAAAACACAAAGACAACGAATAAAATAAGCAATAAAAGCAGAAACAAATAGCAACATCACCGATCAAACGCTCCACCTCCCCAGAATTAAAGGCCAAGAAAAACAAATTAGTTTAAAAGAGATTAAAAATCCCCGGAGCTTCTGGCGAACCCAGTGGAAAGTGGGAGATCGCTCCACAATTTAGCAAAGAGCTTGATCTGTTTTACTCACCAGTTTAATTCCTGGAACAACTAAAAGCATTTGGTCTTCAGGTCTCAATAACCTACAAGGACTGACTTTATGTACAGGATCAGTGAGGTGCAAAGGTGCCAGACCATCAAAGATTTTAAAACCAAAAGTAACATTTTAAGCTACTCTGAAAGAACCAGGCAGCCAGAGGGGAGAGGATAAACTAGAGATAAAATTATAGCTTAAAATTAAAGTGGCAGTATGTAACTTTTATAATATATATTACTTTATAATATATTTTATGAAAACTATCACCATATTGTAACAGTTTGATATGAAACAAATAATCTGAAATAATCCTGTAATTAGCTTTCCCAGTGCTAATTAGAATTAACCAATCAGGTGCAGGAGGCGGGTCTTATTGCTGTCAATCAAGCTTGTATAGGCGTTGCTCATCCCACCTCTACATCACAGCTTCTTCCTGACAGCAGAGCCTAACAAGAATGCTAAGGTTAGTTAGCCACCAATAGTGAAATAATGAGGTCAGATAAATGTTATTCCTGTAAGTGAGAGTCCAGGGTGAGCTGAGGTTGATTGTCAGCACTAAGACCCGCCTCCTGGCTCTGATTGGTTGTTTGTAAAAGCATATTTCTAAAAGTTACAAACTGCAGCTTCAACTGTTCCACAGTCTGACAAACTAACATCACCTTTTTACTTCTGCTGTTTTCAAGCATGATTTTCCTCCTGCCGTTCTGCCGTAAAGGGCAGATTTATGGTCGTCGTCTCAGCAGATTCTTCCACCTGAGCCACAGGTCTCTGCAGCTCCTCCGCGCCTCTCCAGCAGGACTTAACTTCACTCCTGATGCTTCAGCCGAGATGAAACATGACAGCGATTTGAGTGTAAAACACACTGAAAGCAGCTCTTCAGCGTCTCCGTGAGACGACGACGCAGCCTGATGAGTGACGGGACGCGCCCTCGTGTCAAGACAGAGTATTTACATAACAGATGTTTTCTTCACGGAGGTCTGCTACTTGAAAAGACTCGAACGTCTGAGTCAAACCAAATTAAATGGCAGCGGTTGAGTTGGCAGCGAGTGTGAGACTGATTCAGTGGAGAATCAGCTGAAACGCTCAGAAAACGTCCCGATTGCGCTTCAGTGCGCTGCAGCATTTGGCCGAATTTCTTTCGGTCATAACTGACGTGCAAAGCCACATTTGTCACAGTGGTTTTGACATCACTTGAATGTTGAAGGGCTCTTGGATTTCTGGGAGACATTTTGACCAGTTCTTGTCTTTGACAGTTGTTGACGGCATATGTGATGCATATTGGATGCATTTTGTTCTTCGGTCACTGCACACATAGCGCTGGCTGGAATGCGGCTTTTAGAAAGTGAATAAAGTGTCTGTGGTCAGGCACAAAGAGACGAGCCATTCCTCAGGCAACACCAAGGAACAAAATATCTCTTCTGGTTGCATGTAAATGAAAATATCCCGTGTCGTTGCACGTAAATGACACTCAAATCATTTCCCAGAAATGTTTTCATAACAGTGGCTTTAGGCAATGTGAAACTAGAAACCTTTGACAAATCTCATTAAATCCCACAGATAAAGTGTGCATTTTGTAAGTGCCATACACAACAGTGATCTGTGAAAAGAGTATCTGATTTAAGACTAAATACTCACAATAATCATAAACTCTTTTCCAATTACAGTGGGAGATTTTAGCGTGTAGACAGTGCTAGTGTGAATATATGCTCTAATGCAGGTTTCAGCTCGTCTGGGATTATGCAAAATGTTTACATCCTACCCACTCCTGCCATCGTACGCTTGACCTCTTGCTCACCACAGGTAGAGAGTAAATAAATAACAGCGCTTCCTCATGACCCTTCC
Source organism: Poeciliopsis paucimaculata (assembly GCA_903067055.1). NCBI lineage: Eukaryota > Metazoa > Chordata > Actinopteri > Cyprinodontiformes > Poeciliidae > Poeciliopsis > Poeciliopsis paucimaculata. Next base: position 31,657 of record CAEGAD010080759.1, on the reverse strand, counting down.
TCTTCTTTCCAACACGCGCCTCACAAAAACCATGAGGGACTCCGTCTTCAGCTTTTTACAGACCCATAAAACACATGTGAAGCAGATAACCAGGTTCCAGTAAATACTGCGGAGGTGAAGATCTGCTCACACTGATCCTCCTGGATCTGAACTTTGACAGTTAGTAGGAGCCTTTAAAGAAGAGAGCCTGAAGAAAAGCTATAAGGAGTCCTACTTAAAGTCAAGCCCAGACCCAGATGAAGGCTCTGGTCAAATGAGACCAATGTTAAACTTTCACAGCTACGTGAAGAAAAACACATGTGAAGAAAAACTTTGTTCCAGTTATAGTCAGAAAAATCCAATGGAACGCCCTCCGAAAGTCAGATTTCCCACTGGGAAAGTGGGAGCAACACCACTACTCCCAGTTACGACGTGTCAGGCCGACTTTGAGTTTCAACATGGCCGCTACTCGCATAAACAGGAGGCTGTGGTGAAAACGTGTTTATTTTACGAGATGTAAGAGCCGTGTTTCTATTGGTTTGTGTGATTCACAATTTTTGATGCATCAAATTAAAAAAGATTGATGGAAATGGCAAAATGTTTGGACACTCCTGGTTTAGATGAAATACTAATCAGGAGTCACAAAGGTCCAGTCAAAGTCCGTGGATGGATGGACAGACGGATTTTAAATTAAGATTCTTGTTCTGTAAAAGTTCCTAGATTTTTGTTTTCACTTCTGGCTTTTCTGCAAGTATTGTAATTAATAGAAAAGTCACATATTTTATTTTATTGATGAATAAAAGTCATTTTCTTGCACTTGTAGGCGATGGTATTCCCATCCATCATAAACCTGGTTCTGGTTTTGGGTGGTAGGAGGAAGTTGGAGTACCCAGAGAGAATCATGCCAAATGCAGGCAGAAAAATGGGGTTTGGGATTTGAACCCGGGACCTTCTGACTGCAGGGCTACCAGCTGCTGCAGTGTGCAGCCCCAATGTTGTTTCAAGCAAAGCTACCCCTCTGATTAGACTGTAAACTGTTTAAATTTGATGTTTACGTCATGGAGGAGAGATGAATAAAAATATAACAGCATGAAGTCAGTAGAAAAACTGAAGAAGAAGAACTGAGTAGGCTGTTGTTAAGAGAATGTCTTACTCAAAGACTTAAAAGCAACAAGACAAACTATTAATTTGTAACTTTTCAAGGAGCTACACTGCATTGAAACCAGACCTGGAGTCGCCTACTTTCAGAAAAAATCCAGATCAAAGTTTGGGTTGAGGTAAACAAACTGAATTTTCTTCTAACAACCAAGTGAAAATAAAACAGATCTGCGTGTAAAAAGGTTCATTTTGGACCCTGGATGTATTTGAAGTGTTTGGTGCGAGACGATGGTGTTTACTTACAGGAGACTGTGAGCGAGCCATCTCGCTGCGGATCATCGCATGTTGGCATCTGAACATAGAGCATCATAACGCCAGAATCTCCCCCAGGACACACACTCGATACTGTTGGTGTGCGCTCCCTCTCCTCTCGCTGCTCCTAGGAGGTTTTTTTCCAATAAAAGATGTTGTCAACAGATTCCAAGTGTTGCACAAGAACGGCGAGGCTGGCTTCGTTCTGCGGCGCTGCTCACGCTTCCATCGGTAAAGATTTACTCTTGACAGTCGTTTTGTTTGGAACTTCTGGCAAAGCGTCTTTTGGCATGCCATCAGTCCACGAAAGCAAATCTTACAGGTAATCTATCTCAAAAAACAAAACCTCTTGGAAAAGTATTCACAGATTTTCCATTCTGATGCGTTACAAAGACAAGTTTCACCATATTTTATAAGGGATAAGCGCAAAATAGTGTCACAAAGTGTTTACTTTTCATAATATGAGGACTGCAGCGTGCAATAAAACTGCAATCAACTATCGTCTGATCTGGGAGTCTGAACATTCAGAGCCACATAAAGGCAGTTGTAAAGTCAACCTTCTGTCACCTGAAGAACATTTCCAGGATTAAAGAACTAATGTCCCAAAACTCATCCATGGGAACTGCAGAAAACTGCAAAGCTGCTGAAGCGCTGACACTGAGCCGCTTTAAACAAAGGCGAAAACCCCATTTGCTTCCATTAATAATAACTGGAAGGTCAGTTAATTCTGATCTGGATTAAAACTTTTATTACTTTTCTTTTTTTCTTTTTTTTTTTCTTTTTAATAATGTAAACCTCTTTAACTTCCCTTCCTCTACAGACACAGGGGCCTTAATACAAACCACACTTTTATAACTAAAAGGTTTTGAAAAGCATGCATTATTCTCCATCCACTTCGCAGTCGGGCATTGTTATAAAATCCCATTAAATACACAGAGATTTGTGGTTTTAGAAAATCTTCAATCTTAACTTCCAGATGTGATTAGGTTTACAGCAGTTCATTTTGATTACCTGAGAGCATCTCAAACGGTAACAAAACATAAAAATAATCCCTTTCGTAGATTTTAGGGTCACAAATAAAGAGGAAGAGAATCAATCAACGGGTTTTCAGTCATTCAGGCTGATTTATAATCAATATCAGCACTTTGGTATTATTATGTTTCTGGTTTTGGAATTGACCAAAATGCAGAAACTAAATGAAAGTAAAAGCCTCAGTTGTAAAAGCTCAAATAAAAACTGTAAATCAGTTTGATTTAATTAGACTGTAAACTGGTGTTTCTTGGTGACACGTTCCCAGGAGCTGCAGCCGACCACAGGGAGGATTAGATCTCACAACATTCAAGGATTTTTTTTTTTTTTTATGATGATGATAAGGGGATAATTATTTTTGGAATTTTTGGCGCCGTATTTCTGGAAAACCGCACTGAGATTCCATCACGACCGGATGTGTGATTCCAGGAGATGGAGGTCCAAGTGCTTCCAGGAAGTTACCGTGATGTTGGACAGGAATCCTAATTGGAAAATGTTATCACGGTATGATAACATTTTTTTCCTGCTGGCTGGGGATACGACATTTTTTAACTTGGGGAAATCAGGCTTGGATTCAGCCGGGATTTTAGAATCTGCTGACTCAGACGGAACCAAAGCAAAAATAAAGTACCTGCTTCTGATTGTTGAAAATTTAACTTTTTAATCTCGGTGGATGTATGTCCTCTCTCCCTCGTTCCCACAGGCTGTTGGCCTCTGCAGCTGATGCTAATGCTCCTGCTTCTCCTGTTGCACTCATTGTTTCCAGAGGGAAGAATAAGGCCCGGAGTAATTACCCCAATCTGTGATCAAAGCTGGAACAATGTCCAAGACAAATACGATCGTGGCATCAGGTAGCAGAACATCTGAAGATATGGGGGAACATGAGATGAGCCGAGCGGACTGCGCCAAGCGGGCCTGAGAGCGCGTCGCTTTGTTTGTTTGTGAGGAAACGCACCTGGAAGCCAGTCTCAGGTATTCACAAGGTTCTGGGCTGAGTCCGGTCCACATCTAATGTTCAAGAAACCGGAAGAAAGAGAAGCTGGTCAGAATCTCCTGATAAATATCAACAAAATGACATGTTTAGCATGATTTGTACCTTGAGAGTGCCTTTGGAAACATTTTCTCTTAGTGCACTTTACTGGGTTCATATGATAGAAAAACAGCCGAGAAATACGAGGGAAATGATGCATGATGTTGAAAACAAACATGGTGCATGTTTGTGGTTTTCAAAAAGACAGAAATTCCAACGAATTAAACTTGTTTGTTTCTAACATTGTGACGTCTATGTCAAAATGACCTTCGGTTTTTATAAGCCTTGAACTTTTTTCACATTTTACAACCATAAAATTTATTTCATTTAGTTGGAATTTTGTGCGACAGCCCAACACAACGTGGATGACAGGAATATTTCCTCATTCTTCATTACGAAACCGCTCAGATAGAAAGAGTCGGTGATAATTTGATTTCAAATCTTGTCACCAGTGGATATAGATCCCAACTTTGACTAGGCCATTCTAACACATGAATAAGCTCTGTTCTAAACCAGTGTTTGTCAGTTCTGGTCCTCAGTAAACAGGGAATTAAAAATCTTCTCCTGCTCTTCTCCGGCTGAGGAGGAAATCTGAATCAGATGGAAAGTTTTCTTCCAAGCCCGCTTGTTTTCAAACTAATAAAACACAGAATAGTTAAAGAAAGGTTCGATCATGAAGATATAGGGAGTCAACATCTTACCAGCTACCAAAAACTCTCTAAGCACCTTTGAAAGTTAGTTGGAGTCACTGTGTTTAGGATGGTAGAAGTTTATGTTCCTCAAAAATAAAATATCTTAGTTTCCAGACTCTATGCGTGTTTTTCCACCTGCTAATCCGGTAGATTTGGTTCGATTTGGGAACAAAAGTTGCAACACTTGTTAAATTTCAGCTGCTGTGGTTCTTGTTCTCACTGCACTGAGTGAAACCAACCCACAACCCGTTCCCCTCCTCGCCTGTGGCGGCGCTGCACCAAGAACCACTGGAGAAAACAACATCTGAAGAAGACACTGAGCTCAACTTCCTTCATCACCACATGTGAACAAAAAATAAGCGGCATCAGTTTTTAGTGGCTGTAGGATTTCTCTTTTGTCTTTGGTAAAAAACCAACTGTCATTTCTCCCACTATCCTGTTTGTTTCGGTTGTATTTACCCAGAATTCCCTGGGCTGTAGTCCACTTCCTGCTTTTGGAGCGGTCTTTGGTCTGCTTGGCGTTCACATCCAACCCGCTCCAGAGTTCACTTCAAATGAACAGAGAAAGAGGTTTGTAGAAAGACCAGAGTTCACCTTTTGGGTTCATTCACTCCTCCCCAAACGGACCGGACTTTCTAGACAAACGGACTGGAGTTTAACTGAAGTGGACTAAACAGGATGGGAGTGAATGCACATCCTGCTTATAGCCGCTCCTGAGAGTTCAGCCAATCAGCGCCAGGGAAAATGAATGGCGCTTCTGGATTGGCTGCTTTGCAGACACCAGTCAGTAATGAGTCCGCAGCGTTGCCTCTCTGCACCTCAGCTTCCAAAGCTGCATTTTCTTTAAAATATTTTAGATGAAAAAAAGAATGAGAAGTTGAATTTTCCACTAATGATTTAAAGTCACTTCCACAGAAACCCTGTCAGATGACTGGAGTTCAGCTTTCAGCAGATAACTTCAGGAAACCCAAAATAAAGCGTTCAGGCTGCTGCGCACTGAGTTTCACCAGATTTTACTGAATTTCAAATGTAATTTACAGTCGAATACAGTATATGAAAAGAGGATATATAATTTAATAGATGTTGACAGGAATCTGATGATTCCAGTCAACAAGAGTGGATTTTAAAATTAAAGTGTGTTTGAAGTTAGTGCAGTAAAGATTAAAGCATCCCCAGAGGAATTTCTTCCTCTGACTTCAATTATCTAACAGCTTCATCTGTCATCAAAACATATGAAATCGGCTGTAATCCAACGTAACGTTTATGAACGGGCCATGCCAGTAAAGCCGGCCTCCAGGTCATAATAAGGATGTCAACCACATGTCAGGACTTCCTGTTCAATCCAGTTCAGAAAACAAGATGTGAGTCGGCTCTTCCTCCCGCCATCAGCGTCGTCCAGCCTGATCCCAGAATGCTTTGCCCCGCATACGTTGAGGAACGCCGCTTCCCGTGAATTTAACCGTGTCCTGCGTCGCTGCACGTTTCAGAGCAAAGCCTGTTTTTATCACGCTGGGCTTTGAGGAAAACGCGAACCAGATGGAAGGAAATTAAAAATAAATGCAGCCGGAGTCTGGGAAAGACACAACGTTTGGCAGGACGGCATGTGGCGGCGGTGATGTCACTGACGGATGGCGTTCTCTTCTGAAATAACCAGTAATATATAATAATCCTGTCGCTTTAGGGTTCATTACATTATCAGATTCGAAAGTACAAAGGTCTAAATTTCTCACTTCAAGTGTAAAAAGCTAATTATTGAACTTTAGTTAAATAGTTTGCTAACTAAATACTTAATTTAGAGCTAATTATTTAGCTTGCTAACTAAATAGTTAGCTCCAAATTAAAGTTAGTTAAATAGTTTGCTAAATGCTTAGTTTGGAGCTAAATATTTAGCTTGCTAAGAATTTAGCTTAAAACTGTGACATTTATAAATGTATGAATAACATGGTGAAAACGTGATTTTGAAACCCAAATCAACCCAAATTATTTCTGTTCATTTTTGTAACTCTACAAACAGCAGCCCATAAATATTAGTAAACATTAATCAGATGTAGTCCAGCCTATGAATGGTTAAAAATTTATCAGAGTTTAAGAAGATTTTATGCAAAAATAACCTGATTGCATATGTCAACATGCACAAATATGTTAAGTTTATGATGTGGTCTTTTTTCTTGAACAGGCTCACAGCGTGAGCAGTCAGTATCTTACCTGCATGAACAACCTCAGTTTGGACCGTACCGTTATTGTCCAAACATCTTTAGAAGGAGTTGAAGGGACAGCATAAAGGTTTACATTGAAACCTTTGGTCATTTACACCATTTGAAACATTTACCTTTCTAAAAGAACAAAGTCAAAAACTGTGTCCTGATGTAAGAGGACATACATCAGGACACAGTCTTCAGAAGAAATGACTTCTTCTGAAGACATTTGCTTCAGAAGAAGTCAGCTGATGATCCCTGAATCTGATCTTAATTTTTTTAAAACACCACAAATTCTTTTGAATTCTCCACAAACAGCCGTTCCACATTAACGAGGCAGCGCCGGGGTTAAAAAGTCACCAACAAGCTGTCAGAACAGGACGAGTTGTTCTGGCACCTTCCAGCTTTTTCCTTTGGCATCGTGCCGCCGAACAGTAACGCACCTTCAGAGGGAGGGAGAAGATTCAGGGCGAGATCTGATTATCTGGCAAACAAGCTGAAAATTGACCCAGAACTGAAATAGACGTGTGCGTGCTGCAACCGAGATAACATCAAGAGGTTGTGGATTCACGCTGTAACAGACACCTGCATCGCCCAGAGAGCAGGGATCTCCTCCAGACAGTTAAAAGGCCGACAGAAATCATAACGCAATCTCTCGGAAATCATTTGATCTTTAAAGCTTTTGAACTCTCACAGAGGTCCCGGCTCGAGTAACATCCGAGACCGAACAAGATCTTGTAAAACATACGATAAACTTGTTCTTGGCAGGTCTCTTTATTGCACCGGAGCATCCGGAGACTCTTCTCCGGCCGGATTTAACCCTCAGCCTTCCGGCAGCTGCAGCTTGGGATGAACGCATGTCAGGGTCACTAACGACAAAACGAAAACTGACAGAAATAAAAACTGTAACTAACTGGAACTATACCGTTCATTTATGAAACTAACTAAAGCATACTCAAACTATAGATATAATATCCTTTGTATTTGTGTTTATAAGTAAATTTATTAGTCTTTTAAACTGATGTCAAATTATTCTTTTCCCCCATGCAGGCAGTTTATGTCAGCTGTCAGCAAATTACGGCGCTCCATAAGGAATCCTGCATGTTATGGCTGGGATAAAACTCCAGTCAGTTGGGTGATCAATAAACTAATAAATGTTTTCTGTTAAGTATGTATGATCTAATCGATGTCTACATAACTGCAAAACTTTAGGCTTTTTGAAAATTAACCAGGATGTGAAAAAACTAAAACAATTAATATAACTATGAAAAACTGAACAATATTTAACTAATAAAAACTAGCAAACAAACTCTGAAAACTAATTAAAAGTAACTGATTTAGAGAAAAAGTCATTACAAAATGAAAGTGCACTATAACGAAAGACCCAAAACTATTATAATCCTGCAGCAGAGAAAAGTCATTATAGTTAAATAAATTTAACAAAACAACAAAAACCGAAATGGAAAAAACATATCTTGTTAACTGAAATAAATAAAAATGGTAATTAATGGTGAAAAACTATAAATATCTAGAACAATATTGTGTTTATAAAACTAACTAAAACATAGTGAAATTATAAATACAATAACCTTTATTTTCATGCTCATGAATCTAACATAAAGAAAATAAAACTCGTTTTATTTTTTCACACAGTTTACGTCAGCTGTTGGTAAATTACGGCGCTGCTGCTGGCGACAGGAACATTTGTGAGGAAACGCCAGAGTCAGCTGACTGTTCAATAATAAATTAATATATTTTTTACAGTATTCATTACCCAATTAATTTTTCAATTTTGCACCTAAAAATTAACCACAGTGTGAAAAAACCTAAACTATTACATTAGCATAAATAAAACTAAACTTAAACTAAACAATATTTAACTCATAGTAACTAATAAAAATGCTGTTAAAATAATTAAAACTAACTGAATTATATGGATAAAGTCACAACAAAATAAAACCAAACCCTTTGAAGCAGGTTTGATGTTGAGTTTAGGATTCAACCGATGTAAACAAAAACTCTTTTCTCTAAAATATGTTTGGATACTGATATTGATCGAGCCCACATGCATAGAAGGAAGTGGTTTCTTTCCACTGTCGCCACGTGCTTCCTTGGTGAGCGACTGCTGGATTTCCTTGCATTGAAACAGTTTTTCCAGCAGCACAAACCAAACCTGACAGCATTGTTTTATTAACAAATCAATTGAGATTTTTCCACATTACTCATAACATAAAGACAGCTGGAGATTTTAATTGCTAAAATGCATGAAAGTGGGTTGCAAAAGTATTAACCCGTACATTTTGTGATTTTGCAAACAAATCTCATTCTTTACTGTTTATTTTTTATTGGGAAATATATAAAGATTGCGATTTCACATAATTAAGTCCAACAGCTGTTTGGAAACACCAAAAAAACTGATTAAAATTGGACTTTTACTATTAGAACTATCATTTTTACCCACTTTTGGTCATAAAAGCAGAATAAGAACAAACTTTATTCACCAAGTTTCTTCACATTAACAAACTATTTGAAATAAAAATATTTTTAAAAAGCAGAACAAAGCTCTTCATTTCTTGCACTGATTTTCCAGATGAGGTTAAATTAGTGCAGATGCAGGTGTTTGGGGCTGCACAGTGGCGCAGTTGGTAGCGCTGTTGCCTTGCAGCAAAGAAGGGTGTACCCGCCTCTCGCCCGGCACTAGCAGCTTGGTGATTATCTGACTGTTGGTGTGGATCAGAAACACAAACATTATAAATATCATCTATGAAATAATTGAGCTGTGACAAATAACAATATGTAGGTTTTGTTTTTAGAACATTATTCCTATTTCAGGAATAATCCTATTAATTTTAAACACTTCTAGTGATTCTTTAATTGTTATTTAAGGTGTAGCTAAAACTGCACAGAAAGCAAAGCCCTCCGCAAAGTGGGCGGAGCCAATAGACATAGGAGGGCGTGGCCAAGTGAGGGGATGAGCTAATTAAGCCGTTAACCAATAGGAAATCTGAACTGCAGTAGCCACTGTTCAACCCAAAGAGGGCAGCACTGAGACGGTTTCAGGTAAAATATCACAGAAATCCAGGAAGTTGATCTACGCTGCTAAAGTCGGTTAAAATGTCAATAAAATATTTCACAAAAAAGAACAATAATAAAATAAAATAAAAATCTCAGAAGTCAACTAATTTATATGAAAATGTCACCATTTGTGCAGAAACACCATTAAAATTTGGTGACATGGTGGAATTACAATTTACAGTCAAAAAATAATTCATTACCAGGAAACATTCAAAACCTCTTCTTAAAATAAGGACTTTATAATGTAAGAAAAAAAGTGGATTTAAAAATCTAAAATTCAGAATCACAAGAAGTTTTTGTACGTCAGTTTGAGGTGAAGCTGTGGAATGAGTTAAAATTTAAAACATGAAAAGTTTAAAACGTCCTTCCAGAAGATGCTCATCAGTGCATGTCAATATGAGAAATAATTACTGTTATTATCAATGTCATTACTATTTATTAGTTAAATGCCATGTTATGGTGTATTGATTCAGAAAAAAGTAACATTGCTCATGATGCCAAGCCATTATGACTGCACTGTACTGGTTTTATACAGTAAATATTGAGTTAAAACCAAGTTAACAGTAATTTATTGGAAGATACTGTAGATGTAAGAGGAGTGTGAATGTGTAAATATAGTTTATTACTGTTCATTTTGAATGCATTTTCCTTATATGCAACTTTTATTCTTTTAATATACTACTTTCAATAAAGTCAAACTCAACTCAACAATTTATCTGCAAATATAAGGTTGATTTGGGGGTTTAGTTACTCTAAAGAAATATCAAAAGTATATCAGGTCCATACGCTCAGAGACCACTTTAGATTAAAAAAAACACTGTTGGTTTTCCATATAAAATCCTATTGAAAACAGTGAAGCTTGTGACTTAATATATTTGACAGACTGTCAAATATATTAAGTTAATAAATTCTATAAAATCTAAATAAAATTAAAAAAATCACAAGGAAATAAAACTGAATGTTATTTGAAATTTAATTATTGCTGCAGTAAAGGAATGGTCAAAAATGAATAAATAAATCAGTTTGCAAAAAGCTGCTTTTTAGCAGAGTGGTGATAATAAAACTGGACAATAAATGGAGGATAGAGAGTTGATGCGACAGGCCAGAAGCCATCCAACCAGATAATGCCTGCTGATCTCCATCCACTGTCGGGTGATTCGGTAACCGCATCACTTCACGCATCACGCTGCCACTTACGCCCTCTGGTGTTCGTTAAGAAAAGGCCATACACTTATGGCATTTCCTCAAAACAAAAAGGAGATTAGACAGGTTTTTTTTTCCTCTAAAAATGATTTATTAGACAGGGAAGATAAGAAACGTGATCCTAACTGAAGTTAAAAAAATTATTTACCACAAGAAAAAGATGAGCAGCTGGAGGTAGAAAAGAAAATGAAAGGATGCAAAAAAATTTTTAAGTATGACGACTACCATGCACCACCCGGCTAAAACGGGAATAAGTACATTTAAAAGAAAATACTGAGTTAACAGGAGCGTTTCTGTGCAACGACACGGAGAATCAGTGATCCAACATGACATTATGTGAAAGACCAAGGCACTCGACTTTTACCGCTGCTTCCAGAACAGAACCGCTCCAAACGTGTTCAGATACCGATCAACAGCACCGAGCTGTTGCCATCTTTAGATCTGCAGATAATCTACTTTTTTACGCGTTAATCTGACTGTTCAGCTGGAAAAGGAGAAATCTAAAGAGTAAATAAAGAACAGAGCTAGAAACACAAATGTAACAGGACTAAAAATGTAACAGGACTAAAAGCAACTTTCATGACAGGAAGTGAGACGGATAAAAGCCAGCGTGAAGTTTCTTTACAAAACTGAGAGGTCCTGGCGTTTCTCATGTCAGACAGCGTAAGATCCGGCGTTTTCCGGTTAGGCCTTCTCCAGGGACTGGTAGTACTCCTTCAGAACGGCCCAGGCTTTCAGGGCCATGAAGCCGTTGGGGGGGTTCTCCCCTTCGCGCGCCATCCTCCGCATGCGCGTGCCAGAGATGAAATCATAATCCGGATGGCTGCAGGACAGAAAGACACCGAAGCAGAGGGAACGAGTTAGGAGACGTGACTCAGAAAGAGTTTGACTGTTTTAATAGAAATCGTTTTATTTTATTGCAAACATCAGGGTTTCCTGACTGTGGCGCTTCCCAACGGAAAAATAAAATCCGCCACTCCTTCAGAATGAAGCTTGTTGTTTTACATGCATGTAAAACAATAACAACTTGATCAACTGACTCAGGAGTGATTGAGAACCGATTAAGTTTTTGAGATCATTTCAAATATATAATAATAACACAAGAACACACTCAAAGATCAAACATGATCATTTAACACTGCAGCTGAGGCATTTGAAATCTAAAAATAAACAACAGAAACAGCTAATTAAATCCTTCAAAATAAACCAGCTGAGACCAAAACACCAGAATTAAGACTTTTATCATCCAGTTTTTGGAAGAACAAGAGAAAAGAAAATTTGACATTAAATTTAGCTTTTCTCTCATGTGAAGGAAGAAACTAGATTAAAATAAGAAAATATGCGAAGCAGGACTACTATAATTCCGATCAACTGTTGGATTAGGATTAATGTTCCGACTTTGCATCATGGAAAACTCGACTAATCAACCTGAATCTTGGCCTCTGAATGCAGCTACGCTCACGCAGCCTTCATCACACCGAGAGGAAAAGAAAATAAACGGCGTGACTGGAGCTAAAAATCATTTGCGTTGCAGATACAGACTGTAATCAGCGGCAGGTCTGTGTGATTCTGAGCAACATCAAAGCTCAAAACATTTTAGCTCTGAAATGCCAGGTGTTATTTTTGGCTCAGAGACAAAAGCACCGGGAGAACAGGAGCCTTTCTATAATCACACAACGAATTTACAGAATATAATTTCTGTTTAGACTGCTTGGCCTAATTGGCCTAAACGGGATTAAACGTCCAAATAAGCTTCTAAATGACTACTTCCTGTTCCCATTACCGTGACAACCAGACGGCTGGGCGTAAGCTTACTTCTTGGGCTCGTAGAAGTCCATGGCTCCTTTGACCTTGTTGTACGCAGCGACCTTGAAGGGAACAATCTCCAGGGAGACGAGGCCGGGCGCCATGGTGAGGACCTTGGCGCCGTGGCTCGGCTCGTACAGGTCCTTCCCCGTGGCCGGGTGGGGCATGCCTGCGGGGTCGCGGCCCACGATGTAGAAGTTGGCGCCGGCGACCATACGGGCTCGACAATGCCACTGCACCTGAGGGAACGAGGAACGTCGGTTTACAAACTGTTCTCAGAACGGTTTCCAGCTACTGGTAATAAATATCACCACAAGGCGACGTGGTGAAGAACAAAACCTTCATGATTTTGTTGAGTCTCTTTAAATAAAAGAACTTTATGTGAGCAACAAAAATGAAACAAACGTAAAGAAGCTTGCAGGGAAAACTGCATGGCATAATGAAAGGTAACTGGCTCAGAGTTATAAATAGTGTATTTTAATGAATTTATTGAGTGAAAAAACAAATGAACACAAAGACAGTTTTGCGGTACGAGGTTTTCTGGCACAGACAATTTGAAGCTCCTTTCTTCCATAAAAAGCCTCCAGGAGAGCTGAGTGTTTGCTCTCATTTTGGCATTTCTGGTGTTAAAAAGGATCTTAAAACCTGCAGCAGGTGTCTGGAAAAAAAATAAAAATAACTGAAAACTTCAACATGTAGCTGCTACTTTAATGAATGTTTTTTTTGTTTGTTTCGGACTTCAGCTTAAAGTAGAATGTTTTGTTCCAACATTTCAGCCATAAACCCACAAAGAGTCTCAGCGCCGGCTATTCACAAGCAGCAACAAAATGGAGCTGGAAGATGTTAAAAACGGGAGAAGAGACACTAATAATCCAGCAGGGAGCAGATTAAAAGTCTGGAAGGATTTTAAACCAGTAGATTAGAACAACAAGGCGCGTGTTGGCTTCATGGAGTGCAGGAAATGTGACACTTTTCTCTCTCAAGACAGCAAAAAGACTGAAACCTCAACACGGAATAGACTTATGAATCATGTTGTCCCAGATCTAAACTCTAAACTTATACATTTCTGAAACAATTAATTAGAGTAATCGATTCCTCAAATAATTGTCCACTAATTTAGTGATTGATTAATCGTGAACTGGAGACTCAAAAAAAGGAAATTTGCTGGAAAAAATTAATTTAAGAGTAGTAATTAAGCCAAATCACGTCACTTGGTTCAAATTCTGCGGCTACTGTTGCTATCCAAATATTAACTGGTCGAATGAAAAAAATAGATCATGGCGACGCTGTGCTGATGTTCAGTCGAGCAGGAAGGTCTGAGCTTTTCTCATGTTGAAGGATTTTTAGATGTTTGCTACAAATGATCAAACTTTCACTACAGGAAAGCTGTTAATTAATCTGTTAATTAATATGCATATTTATTTTTTAAAACAAATTGAATTATTTGTTTAGTTTTATCTTTAATGTTGCATAAAAAGGCTTCGGTTGTCAAACAAAAACTCTGCAGTAGAAAGAGGCAGATGAAGACAAAACAGCCACTTTCAAACAACCTTGAAGTGTTTTATGAAAGTGGCTCCTGTCTGCTTCGGGGCCATCCTGTAAATATGAAAACCAGAGAAGAAATAATCTCACTTTTAATGGCTAAACATTTACGTTAGGCTTGCACCTGGCCCTAAAAGAAAAAAATAAAACTTTTTATGGCTCCAAACTAATTTAACCGACTCCCTCATGTCCAACAGCCCTCAGTCTGTTCCCAATGATCGGCTGCTTCCACATTATAAGAAGTGAATGAATGAAAAGTTTCCAGCAGAGCAACTCGGCCCAGCTGTTGGTTCCCTTTCCTGTCCAGTCGTCAGTCAGCCGGGATGAGGTGGCCTCCTACACCAACTCAATGCTCATCATTCAGCGCGTCAGCGAGTTTTTTTATCTGCCACGTCTGCGTTTAAAGAAACCTCAGCGCCGCTTTGACCTGTGTTACCTCAGTCGGTCCGGCGTACATCATGGGAGACGGGAATATGGCGACAATGGTGGAGTCCGGATCCAGCACGCGCTCCTCCAGCACGGCGGCGTGCTGCTTCATCCGCCACGGCAGCGGCACGTCGTCGTCTTTGGTCCAGCCTCCCAGCGGGTGGAGCAGCAGGACGGGCCGGCGGTAGCCGCGCTCCACCAGTCGCTTCTGGGTGTCCTGCATGAGCAGGGCGTGGCCGTTATGGACCGGGTTCCGGAGCTGGAAGGCGAACACGGCGTCTGCACATGGAGGAGGAGAGGACTGGTTTGGTGGAAGGAAACCAGAACCAGGAAGTGGAGCTGGCAGCGGAAGACGGGACGGGCTACCTGCGTTCATTTCTTTAAACTTCTGTTTGAGCTCATTGGGCGTCAGCCGGTACTGGTCCAGACTGTCGTTCCAGTAGATCCGGTCCAGAACCTGCAGGTCTCCACCGACCAACCAGTCGCCACTTTCCATCACCATCTGGAAACACGACAGATCAATCGCCACAATCAGGTCTCAATCGGGGTTGAAACAATCAATCGGATTTATTGTAAAAAAACAAACTGCGACTAAGCGCTTTCTACTATCCAATTATGAATTGTTTAATCCAAACATAACAAAGCAGAAAGTCCTGAGCTTCACATGTTTATGTTATGTTAGATGCATCCTTTGCTACAAATGATCAAACGTTTACTAAATTATCATTTTTAAGGATAAAACATTTTCTAATTTAAAATATTTATTTGACTATTTGCATTTTTACTGTAATTCTAAGATTGTATAAAAAGGTTTAAGTGGTTAAATGAAAAATCTGCAAAATGCGTCAATTTTTCAATAACTGCCTTTTTGCAGCATAAATTTGGTCTTTTCAAAGTTGGTGGATAAGTTTAGAGAAGCTTTCTTTTCCCAAAACTGAGCAACAAAAATTAGTGATGCATTTAGTTTCTCATTAATAAAATGTTCAAAACAACATTTTTACCACATTTCCAATACACTGGTTCAGGTTGAAGATAAAATCTGATGTCAACTAAGTGACGAACGTTCTCATGTTTGCTAGAGAAAGAAACTACAATGATCCAAATTGCTCAGGCTGATTTTGTTTCAGGCAATATCTGTGGCCTCCCTCCTGCGGTCCTTAGGAGACCCCAGCTAGTTACTGCATGAAACTGATGAATCTGAACATTACAAAAAACATTTGTGATGCTTATTCCATTAACATGTAATTCATCATTTAAACAGCCTTTCATATTCATATTTAAAAAACAAAACAAAAGAGCGGCCTGGCTGCAGTTTCTGCTTTAAAGTGGGTTTAAATCAAAATGCTGTCAGCAGCAGAGGCGCCGCCACGATTTGATCAAAAGGAAAGATCGTGTGAGAAATTTACATTTTTCCGCTCCACTCGCTAACTGATCCAATTTGTCCAGAGGTGGCTTGAAAAACTCAACCCATATGTGGAGAAGAGGCTCACATGAACCATGAACAAACATCACACAGCACACAGGCCGACCCGGCCCGACCAACACACCGCGGCTCCCTGCCGAGGGAGGGGGGGTTCTGCCTGACGGACAGGTAAACAGGAAGAGGTGGATTAACGGCGTCTGAACGGAGCGGCTCGTTTGCAGCTGACAGCAGACAGAAACAATGCGGCGCAGCCGTCGCAGTAAAGGGCGCCGCTGACAGACGGGCTTCGGTGCAGCCAGAGAGACGTATGGTCATGTAAACACACACACAGCCTTAATCAGAGCAGGCTGAACACACACACACACACACACACACACATCATGTTAGACGTGAGGCTTCAGGTGTCGACAGTGGAGAGTCGTGTTCTCAATTTAGGACACGTGTAGCCGCCGCCGCCACCACCCCTCCCACCGCCGCTCCATCATTCCACACTGAGCCACAAGTCACCATGGCGATGGTGGGAATAAGATGAAAGTTAAAAGTTAAGGTGTTGAAATACTGGGGCGGTTTTTCTGGGGCTCTGACTCAAACATCAAAAGCCAACCAGTCAGTTACTGGAAGTAAAGTCACTGCAACCCAGTAAACAACGGCTCACAACTGAAATCAATAAACAAAACAAAGCCATTTCAAGGGGAATAGTTCATTTTTAACATTTTATAGGAACCCGTTAAAATAGGACCATGGGCTACACAAAACATGTTTATTGCATTTTTTGCACAAAATCGTTCTTTCTCAAAATCTTTTGCACAATATGTCACCTTTAATGACGTAAAAAACATAAGAAAAGCTTTTATATTGTTTTTTTTTTATCCATCAGAGGAAGCTGTATAATTTTCAAATCAGTGAAATAAACTAATCCTGACAGGGGTGTGAATACTTAACTGCATTTTTACAGCGGTGTGTCTTCAACTACAGAATCTGCTAAACCCCGACAGAAACGGACAGACGGACGGATGAAATTAAAATAAAAAAAAAAAAAAACTTTTCTCGTTTTTCCTTCACATTTAGGTTGACACCTGAAGATAAGAGTTTGGGCTGTTTCCTCCTGCATCCTGTTTGTCTCTAAACAAAAACCTGAATCTACACTGAAAGTCGACGGCTGCTGCTTTAGCATCACATGTGGCATAAATCCTTTGGATTCAGTCAAACCGCAAAAAATTCAGTAGCCCAAAAGTTCTGTTTCTCTTCACGAAGCAGGTGTCAGAAAAACTTGTGCAAGAAAACAGCTGGATAAAAACAAGAAAAAAAAAAAGAGATGAATTTGGAGAGAAGTGGAAACTACATTCCCAAACAATTTTTTTTTGGTTTTTAGGGTGGAGAACACATCAGACTCCAGATTTAACACCTGCAGAAGATGGGTGGATCAAAACAAAGTTCTTAAGTAATGAGAAAACCTCCATTTCTCCAGATGTTTAGTTTTTCCATCAGCGAAGAGAGCAAAGCGTTCTGACTCTTCAGGACTTAAAGGGCAGGTTAAGTACGTAGTGCATTACTGATCCACCCAAAACTAAAAAATAAAGTCTCTATTTGTGTGAACCAAACAATTCTAAACATTAAAATGTAGAAATTAATGATCTGTGTATTTTTAAAGTAGAATACAACCACTCATTTCATGAACGAGGTCGATGGAGGTTAAGATGGTGGACTGATCTACCATGACGAGCCTTTTTATAGTATACACATCCAAGAGTTCAAGAAACCCACGAATTCTTGAGAATTTATTGATTTACGGCTCTTATTTCACGGACATCTCGGCCAGCGTGTGAACAGGCTTTCATCCGGAGTGATTCCAGTTCTGCTGGCATCTAAACGTCTGAAGGCCGTAAGCAGCAGAGGCATCGTGTGACGAGATCAACAAGCTTTTGGCTCCTCCACTGAAAGTTTTCAGGATCTCAATCACCATCTGTTTCTGACACGCTAATGAATCCAAGCTGTCCGTAACCGTCAGTACAAACGGCATCAAAAATGTTATTTTAATGTCATATTTACTCACTGCATCATAATGTTGGTTTTACTTATCTGGGGTTTAGTTTATACTTCTTTATAAGATATGAATTTACTCGTTTGCTTTTGTGCTCTAAGAACCATTTTGCATTTATTAATATTTCTAGACAGAGTGGTTTAGATTTAGAATAATGAACATGTTGGTGGTTGAAGTGGAAGTTGACACACAACACTTCCTGGTATGAGAAATGTTTTGTTTTAGGGTTTTTCCAGAGCTGAAACAATCAACTTACATGTTAACATGTGAAGAAGGATAAATAGTGAGAGCATCAGTGGGTTGTAGCTCATCTTTTTCTCTAATTAAGTAGAGGCTTGAAACAAACATTTCACAGTACATCTCTGATTTGATTCTGCCTTGAATGTTTCCTTAACAGTGATTTTCAGAGGTGGACAGAGAACCCACAAGATGAGCATTGCTTCAATGTTTTTACTGAAGTAAAAAGTAGCCATCTAAGAAATTACTCAAATAAGAGTGAAATAGTTTTTTTAGAGTACCTGATCAAATTATCAATCATTTAATATTTAAAAATTACATCAGATGGAACAAATTGTGAAGTGGAAATTTGTGTACTTTAAGGACAAAATGACAATAATTCATATAAGTAACACAAAATAACAAAATCAGGCGAAAGAAATATTTTTCCAGATCAGTTTCTTTCAGTTAAATAACTGAAACTTTAAGGAAAAGTGCAGGTGTGTGTCTGCGTCTGGTGAGTTTTTGGTTAAAATATGTTTGTTTTTCATTCACCGGGTAGAAAATCCAGAAGTTTTGCTCAAGAAAGAATGAAAATACTCAAGTAAATGTCATTCAGTAAATGTAACTAGTTACTACCAGCTCTGGTCATTTTCCCAGCAGTCCGTAAACAAGCCGGATCTCGTTCTGCTGAGGTACAGAAGTGGCTCTGCGGAGCGACACTCACCTTGATGTACGGGTGGTCTTTGCAGGTGGTGCCCCACTGCCGGGCGCAGCGCTCCTCCTTCCGGTGCTGGTAAAACTCCGGGTTACGGAGGATGGCGACGCGTCGGCCGTTGTAGACCAGCGCCACGGCCGTCACGCCGTCCAGACGCTCCTTATCTGCCGAGGACACCGGCAGCACAATGGGCACCGACAGGTTAATCACGCCACCTAGTGGAGGAGAAGGACATTAAAATTAGATACAGGACAAAGTCATTGCGATCCAGAAGAACAACCTTTGGAGTTATTTAATGAAGAATCGTAAAAATGCACATAACCTCTGACCACGTCGTATAAAAACGTTCAGCATTCACATCGCCCACAGAAACAAAAAACAGAAACTAGTTGAAGAGAAATATGTAAATGTCAACGTTGCTGTCCGAGCGCATTTCTGCAAAAACACGGCAACAAACTTCTGACCATCGCAGCGTACCTTGGCTCCGCCCATTTGCATTGTTCCTGAAGCTTTCTTCCCAGGTATTCGGAGCCTTCAACAAAGTCAGCACCGGTTAAATTTATCTCATTTTTGAAGTTTCCTCTGTTTGGTGCTTTCTGCGTACATTCCAGCACCGGCTGTGTGGCGACGTCACATAGTTATAAAATTATTTTAATAAATTTGAGACATTTTAAATCGTTTCTGAATCATAATAAATGAATAAATGTAAATTGATTTTTTGGCACACCCCTAATTCACATTTTAGTGATCAACAGAGAAGGTTTTTGTGGGTGCTTGCTTCCAGCTGAGACTCCTATCAATCTATTATTAGAATGCATTTGATTTGTACATGAGAGATCCTGCATAATGTTTGTGGTGCTGATCTCAGAAACAAACAGATGAAATCATATTCTAAGTTGGATCCTTGTGGACTGAAAGGACAGAATGCTTTTCATTTTGTTGAGGTTTTTCTTCTGGATCCCACTAACAGAGTCAGAAGTTCTGCATTCAATCCTTGGTTGGCAAACACCTGTTCACCATTTGCCAGGCAAATATGAGCAGATCCTAAACTTTCTGCATTTTAAGAACCAATGTTCCAGTCGATTTCTCCGCCCTCGAACTTGGAAATCTCAACTTCCGAGTTCAAATTGAAAGCAGCAACAAGCCCCAAACTGCCTCTGGGAGTTATTCTTTTATCCAAAAGCCTTTTAAAAACCATCATAAATTATTGAAACTTCTGGAACTCAACCTTCACTACACATTTCCTTTCATTTTCAGCCTCATTGAAAATGTAGTAATTTCAACCAAAAGCTGAAGAATCTTATTGTTAAATCAGTGTTGTAAAGTTTTCGGTTTCAAACGGTTTGTTTTCAGAGATCCTCCTGGCCTCCTGCCTGAAGCAGCGCTAGTGTTTAACAGGGAAAATTGGTTTTTTCTATGGAGTACACGATGTTGTACTAATAAAATACATTTATTTTCTACTAAATATGAAACTTTCAGAATTAAAGAAATAATAATAATAAATGAAAGCATTAAATTTTTCCAACATATTTCAGTAGGATATGTAAATAAAGCTGTTTTTCTTATTTATACATGAATAAACAGCCAGAAGTACAGTTCAGACAGAGTAAAAAACTTTTAAATTTGATTTTACTCGAGGAAATAATAGCGTTGATAGTTAAATAAAAAATAAAAAAAAGACTTTACATTCAGTAAAACAACAGGTATTAATTATTTAGTCATCAAGTCCACATTTCTGTGTTAATTATTTTTCTTGACGCAATGTATTTTTGAATCCCATGTTTTTATTACCTGTAAGTGGAAAATCATCATAATTAACAGAAATAAAGGCTTTCAAACAGCCGTCTGTTTCTCTTTGTCATAAAGTTCCTAAAATAAATGGACTTTTCAATAATATTCTAACGCAGTAAATGAATGTGTATATTATTCTTTGATAAAATTTTCAAAATTCAGGAAATTTAAAAAGTAGAACTGTGCAAAAAACATAAAATAATTTAAAGTCAACTGATAATTTCAGCATTCTGTGAGTCAAACATCTAATCCTGTTTGAACCAATAATCTATGGAGAAAAGTGGAAGTTTTATCAATTTCTGTGCAAAAATTGAACAGAAAGAAAAATATTCACCATTTTCTAATTTTTTAACCACTCCATTATGAACAGCTACTCATATTCTTTGTGAAGCCAGACATTAATGTGTTGTACTTAATCAGGATCAGCGAATTACAAACGGAGACAGAAACAGACAAACGGATCAGATCAGTGTGCGCTTCAGTTCTGGGCAGAGACGGATCAGATGGATGAAAGCAGAAATCACTCCTGCAGGGAAAAGAAGGTTTTCCTAACGACCTCATGGTCTTAATCACTGGAATCTCATCTTCTGTGTGCAACATGAGCTTCATTTAGTGAAACTTTGTTCCTGTTAGAGAAAAATGGAAAGTGAAGCGCTGGCTTCGGGGCCAGAGCGGACTCCAACTCACATGTTTGGTAAATTAAAGGCCATGTTTTAGATTTTCAACAAGAGTTTCACTATTTTATCATAAATCAAGGAAACAATGTAGATGGTTTAAATGCATCTCCTTACTGATAACAATGAGTCACACTGATTGTTCCATTCTGCACCCAGTCAAATAAACCAAACCCAAACCCGCTCCCCTCCTCGCCTGTGGGGGCACTACACCAACAACCACTGAAGGAAACGACACAAAATCTCATAAGAAGAAACCAAGTGCAACTCCATTATTTACGAAATGTAAATAAAAACGGAGAGTTTAGTAATTAGAATATTTCTCATCCAAAAAAAAAAAAAAACACACAAGCTATTTCTTCTGCTATCACATTAGTTTTGGTCATATTTACCCAGAATGCTCTGCTTTGTAGTCCACTTCCTGGTTTTGGTGCGGTCTTTGGTCCGCTTGCTTTTCACATACGTATTTAAAACGCAACAGAGTTCATTTCAACCGAACACAGACCGAGGTTTGTAACCAGATTTTAATGGTTTGGTTTGATTACTCATTCACACCTCACAAACGAACCAGACTATCTGCGCAAACGGACCGGAGTTTGATTAAAGTGAACTAAACAGATCTGGTGTGAGTGCATGAGAACTTAGTGAAATCCAGAAATCAATTTCTGGGGATATAAAGCATAAATATGGAGGAATAAACCAATTCTTGCCTCATCAGTTCTTTGAGCAGTCGGCTCCGTCTAGTGACTCAAAGTGGGTCCTGCAGGCATCCTGCGGGTTTTAGTTCTCTTCCTGGTGGCAGTAGCAACTTTTTCAGCACGTTTGGTTATTTTATTAGTTTTAGTTAAATGTAAAAACATTGAAACTGGCGAGTCAGTTCTCGAAACAGTCACATGCTGCGGCCCGCTGGCGAGGCTTCAAATGTTCAACATACGCCTCGAAAAGCGTGTCAGGAAAATCCTCCTGACTTCCCCAGACGACACATCGCTGCAAAACGTTTTTTTCTTTCAGCCGTCTTACCGTCCAGCAGACAGTCGAAGTGAAGACACTGCAGGTACTCCCTCTCCCTCATGAAGCCGTTCAGAGGCGTGGCCCAGCCTTCGGCCAACACCTGCACCCACTGCATGTCCAGCTGCAAGTCAGAGGTCAGAGGTCAACACAAACAGGCCAAGATAAACAGAAAGCGGCTGCAGAGTCAGACCGGCTCACCTTTCCGATCTGGACAGCAGGGAGAGTCTCTGCGTCGGCCTTAGCCAGGTCCAGCTTGTTCTCCTGAACGTAGAGCTCCTTGACCTCATAGGAGGCGTCAACTGGAACGATGTCCTGAAAAACAAACGAGCATTCATGAAAAACAAACGAGCATTCATGAAAAACAAGTCCTCATGAAGCAACCTGCTCCAGCAAGCTGAGGGGAAGTCAGATGCAGCAGAAACATTCATAGTTCAGACTCAATATTCCTGCAACTATGTCTCATTTCTGCCACCTAGTGCCCACAAGGAGAATAACAGATTTGTAATGTTTCAAACCAGGAAAGTTTTTCTGCAACTCTTTGAGTATGATAATGTATTTTATGTTGTAACTAATTAAATAAATGAACTCTTTAGAAATAATGTTGTTGGTAAAGCTTTTTTTCCTTAAACTTGTAAAATAACAAATTATCTGCGTTTCATTTGTTGAACCTTCAGCTGCATCGTCTCTGATTCACTGGGGGAAAAGCTGCAGTGGCGTTTTAGGGCAATTGTAGAAAAAAATATAGAGCAGCTGCAAATTTCTGCGAAAAAAATTTATTTTGGAAAAAATGCAAACTTTCCTGTTTTTTTTTTTTAGAAATTTCCTGAGATTAATATAATTTTTTTAGAAATGAAAGAAAATAAAAGGTAGTGGTTGGACTTGAGGAAAATTTTTAACCAAGTTAATTGCAGGGCCTGCAATTAATAGAAATTTATTCAAAAACCATATATTAAAATGAGCAACATTTTCACTTTAAAAACCCATTTTCTGTTAAATTATCAAAGATATTTGTTGTTTTTAATCAGTTAATCAGGTTGTTCAACCATCAGATTAGTGTTATTACAGCCATTCCAGAAACTCCTGATCATTCATGGAGTTTCTTTAAAAATGTAGACGCAGACATTAGAGTCTGAGCTGCTGCCACATGTTTAACACTGAGATGCTATTTTAGGCTTGAATAGCTTAGCTGATATGCTAACTCCCTTTAGCACAGCAATAGTCTTTTCCAGCGTCCCATATGATCGGTTCTGGAGCAGAAATTAACCCCTGATGGGCTGAGAGAAGCGGAAACACAAACAAAGATAAAAAGTTCCAGCTCACGACTTTTATACGTCCAAAAAATAACAAAACAAAGAAAACAGATTGTGTTAAAACTCAATGTGATAATAAAAATGAACATGTTAAACTCCTGGCCTAGTAATAAGCTGGTGTGCATTTGCCTCACCCGCTCCTGCAGCAGGTCGACCAGCTGCTGGATGCACTCGTTGACGCTGCACGAGTCGGTCTTCAGTACCAGCTCCGGAGCCTCCGGCTTCTCGTACTCAGAGTCGATTCCAGTGAAACCTGAGAGCAGAAACATAAAATCCAGTTCAGTTTCAGCTCATCAGTCACCGGAGCAGAAACTCATTCAAATAAATCAATGTGGATTTTTTTCCTTCATGTGATGCTTTCTAAAGCAGATTTATCTGTTTTAATTATTTTAAGCGGTGAACAAAAAACTGGTTGTGATATTTTTCATAAATTCAAATAGAAATATTAATTAATTCTCAGCTTATGGCAGGCTGCTGGTAGCATATCAGGTTTTTCCACCATAGCAGCTCCAGAGAGCCACTTCTCATTTTTAAAAGTCATAAGTTTGGGAGAAACAGCCTGGTTAGACAGATCTTTATAGAAGATGGTTGATTTGAGCGGCTATATTCTGAATCTCTGTAGAGAAGCACAGGCACAAACTGCTGTTAAGCACAGAAAGATTTTAATTATTTTTTTCACCATAGATTTGGCGCCCTTCATAATGCACCACCCATTTTTTTTTCAAATAAACAGCTGGCAGTTTATCTCTAAACTGCCAAATTACCTCACTCAGTTCTCCAAGTTTTTCACACTAAATCAACAGATCCACACATTTTTTCACTAAATAATAATTGTCAGTTTCTTTCTGCAAAAATGCTCAAACTCACTGTGGTTACATGATGCTAACTCCCACCTGCAGGTGGCAGTATTTCTTACTTTGACTACATTGCTGCCTCAGTTTTGCCTGGTCTGTGATCAATACAGCTAGTAACAAAAAGTCACGTTTTCCAGCAAATCCTGGCAGGAAAATATAAACACAAATATTTTTAATTTAGCACCACATCCTTGCTCAACTGGCCCTTCGTGATGTGGCCCCAGATGGAAATGAGTTTAATGCTGCTCCTCTGCCTAGTTAAAGTAAAGACTTTGGCTCTACCTCTTATCTCTCCCGCTCTGGCCTTCTTGTAAAGTCCCTTCACGTCCCGCTGCTCACACACGTCCAGCGGCGCATCCACAAAAACCTCAAAGAACGGTAACCCTGCCACCTCATGGATCTTCCTGGCATTCAGCCGATCCTGTAGGAAATCACAAAAACGTTTTGTTACATCATTTATTCCCAAACTTTAACAATGAGATATGGGTTGCGAGTCTCCAAACGGCAGCGCTCTCTTCACTCACCCGGCTGTACGGGGAGATGAAGCTGGCGAGGCAGACCAGACCCGCGTCTGCAAAGAGCCGCGCCACCTCGGCGATGCGGCGGATGTTCTCCTCGCGGTCCTCGGGGCTGAAGCCCAGGTTCTTGTTCAGCCCCTGTCGGATGTTGTCTCCGTCCAGCGTGTAGCAGGGGATGCCGTGACACACTAGGTACTCCTCCAGAGCCATGCTCACCGTCGTCTTCCCTGCACCAGACAGGCCTGCAGGGAGCAAGGCAGCAGGATTACAGAGAAGCTACAGCTAAAATCTGCCTTAATGTGAGGATTATTTTTGTCTTTTTTGAACATCCTACCAGTCAGCCAGACGGTGCATCCTCTGAACCCTCCTCGTGTGCCCACAACCTGCCCACGCTTGTTCCGGCTTACATGGTGGGCTTGGTAGGTGACATTAGTTGCACGTTGCATTCCCTTAAATTATCAAAATAATTTGCTCATAAAAGTTATTAAAAGAAATAAAATTAAATAAAAATCCAGCCATACAAACACTGAAATCCCAATGAAGTAGCAAAACACACAGAATCACAACAAAAATCTAAATATACGCTTTTTTGCAATATTACAATATCAGATGCAATATTTGGTAGGATATTATCATTAAAGTGCTATGCATGCAATTTTTCCCAATATTTTCCTTCTATTATGCAGCTCAATAGACTAAAAAAAATAAGAAACAAGAGGTCTAAAAGTTTTGAACAATGATGCACATCACAGAAAATTAGCTTAAAACATGAAACTTTTATGTTATCTCATTTATTTATTTCAAACAGATTTTTAAAAAGAAGTAATCAGTAGGACAAGAGAAAGTGTGTGCAAATATAACCAAGAAAATAATTAGCTTGCAGGTACTTCTCTGTGTGAAAAGGAGTAGAAAGAAGTGAACACTTATTTACTCCTATCCTTATCTCAATTTAATGAAATGTTATTTACCGACTGAATAATTAGCATAAATTTGAAATTAAAACCAAGTTATGGTATTCATATGCCAGGTCTGTGCTAAACTTTTCATTTTAATAAAAGTAATCAAACTGGACAGATGCTTATCTGATGTGTAAACAATGAGGGTTAAAATAACAATATATATGAAGACAGAGATCATCATCCATCATTGCAGTGAACTCAGCTAGCGGTTAGCATCGCGGCTATTAGCATCTAGCTATCGATAACAGCGCGAGCCGCTTGGCTCATTTAAATCCGGAGGTAGTAATACAATATTACGTTAAATAAACTTCAGAAAATAAAGACACACCCAGTTCTCGATGGTGTTGCTCAGCTTCTGCTTCTTATTGGAGTTCCCATGAGTCTCCATGGCGGATCAGGCGTCAGCAGCGGATTTAACCGTAAAAGCGCTAAAAACAAACCGAACAGCAGCAGCTGCAGCCCGGCTGGCTCTTTGTTTACTGGCGCAGGTAAATGTTAACGCAGGACACAGGTATGTCCATTGACCGGGGGAACTCAGGACACAGGAGCGTTTTTACCACGGGGAAGGTTCCTCTGGCAGCACGTCACCTGTGAAAAGTGACGTATTTCCGCTGTCTGTAGCTAGCCAGCTCGGAAAACTGATCTCAGATCAGTTTGGATTAAAGGTAAGGCAGGCTGTCATAGCATATAATAAAAGCACATTTCTGACTACATTTTAAAGGGATAGTTCAAATTGTTTGTGAGGTTACGTTAATAAATTGTTACTAGAGAAAAGGCATTTATAACCACGGATGGGAATAACATTGACTTTCTTTTCATTACTGAATGCTGCTGATGATTTTATGAAGAACCAGAACAATTTATGTTAAATTCCAACAACTACCAGAAAAACCTCTTCCTTAACTCAACTGATTGTTTTCCTGTGGAAATGCTTATAACAGTGACAATCGGTCTTCATAGTGTAAATAATAATAATAATAATAATTAGCTATTAGCTATAAAGCTATTTCTATACCTTCACATTTTTAGATTTTATGATAAACAGTATTAAAGAAATGTTCAGCTGGTCATCTGTGTAACGTCACTCTATTATTTTGTTTTGCAACCAGCTAGTTTCACCTTAAGAGTAAGGGAAAAAAGTAAAGGAAAAAAACCATAATCTCACAACTGTTTACATTTACAACTCAGAAATTACGCTTACAACTAACATCTCCAATATAAAATAACCTTAGTTTTAGTATTTGATAAGAGAAATGCACAGTTTTAGTTACATAACACTTAAACATGTTCTAATTTACATCATTCTCACCTCGAGCTGATAACATTGTTGTAACTCAGTTTCAAATTGTCTTCCTGTCGACATCTAAACCAGATGTTGTCCTTTCAAAATAAAAGCATTAAACATCAAACCGGAAGTTTTCTATATCTAAACCTAAATGAAGGCGATACATGCCAAAAGGTATTTAAACAAAGAAACTAATTAAGGTTAATTTGCAGTCATTCTTCTATTACAGCTTGTGTCTGTGACTTTAAATAACAAGCGACGCTTTATGGATATTATTTTATTTAAGTCAGAAACATTTTAGCATTTTTATGGACAGTGACATTATTTTTTGGACAAAATGGCGAATGAACTGCAGTACTAATTTTGCAATAAGTATAAAGACATTTTGTCATATATTTTTTATAGGAACGAATTAAATGCGTCAATTGAAACAGTATTATATGATGTGTTCACCTGCCATACTTTATTGGCTCACCTGATCTAAAAAGTGATGTATGTTGGGGAAAGGAAAATTCCAGTCAAATTTATTAAAAATAAAACCTAGATATAAAATAGAAACATAAGAAAAAGAAAAAACGTGGGGGAAAAAATCAATATAATATATTAAAGAAATAGAAAAGAAAAGGAAAATAAAATGATAAATAATGAATATATATAAATAAACATATTGTCATTTTTTTGTGTTTTATTGTGGATTAAATTCCCAGCTGCTTTACAGCACGCAGCTTCCCAGTCAAATGAGACAAATACAAAGCGATGGATGCGCTGATTACAGGAGGAAGCTTCTGAATTAAAGGGGACGGAGGGAGGGGGGCAGGCAGGGGGACATGCGGGCGGCTTGCGGGGCTGCAGGGAGGAGCGCCGCGCTGCGAGGAGCAGCAGCGTCGCTTGATGTATCAGAGGAGGCTGCGAGTGAGGAGCAGAGAGCAGCTGATTCAGGAAACTCCAGGAAGAGCTGCGAGGAGGCCCGTCTGAGCAGGTAGGATGCTGCAATCTGGTCAATCTGAGAGAAAACAGCAAACAGGACGAAGTTTTTACTGTTTCAGGTTTTAAAACGCGAAGCGGGACGTTTTTATGAAATTGAAACTGAAATTAGATGCAGCAGGACTTGCTGACAGGCAAGCTACTGTAACATCCTGCAGGCTACATGTGAATCAGTCTCTACAGGTTTTAAACGTTTAGTTTTACAGTAGGAAAAGTTTTATTCTCTACTTTTAATACTGCAAAGGGAACACCGAATAAAAAACACACAAAACGTGTCCATTGTTGAATAATTTATTTAAAGCACAAACTGCATGTTGAATCTGGTTGTAATTAAAATCTGTCAGGTCTTTAAAAGGACAGTTCTCCTCCAGCCTAAATTAGAGGCCCCAAGTCGAGGCCCTGTGGCCCCACCCAGCCACAACTGGAACCCGGTGTTTAACTCTGTGTGGGGGCCGCAGAGCTACACCCCAAAGTAAACTTCAGAAGTGTCTGAGCATCTCATCCAGTGAGAAGAGCTGGGAATCAGGAGACACCCAGTTAGAAACCCACAGCATGGTGAGTTGGACTATTGGGTTTATTTTTAGCTTTTATTCTATGAAATTGATTATGTTTTATTGTTCCTTTGGCAAAGACTGTGATGGAAAATTGGATGGGAGATAAAAACCTTTTCTCTCTGCAGCCTCATAAGATACATTAATAAAACCACAATAATGCACAGCCCTTTATTTTAAACATAACATCCATGAACAAACACACAAAATACATAATCTTTAACATAATGTGAACTGAATATCTGCATTTCTGACTGAAATACGTTATTTTATCAATTTGTTTCATGTTGGATTTATGTTAAAGTGCACTAGAGCATGACTTTGAAATTAAAACAAAATTAAAATATCTAATTAATCAGAAATCTAACCTGCGGGGTCATGACCCCACATTGACGATGTCTGTGTAAAGTTGGTAAATAATTTGGCTATGAAGTTTTGAGATACTTCACAGTTTCTCGAAACGATATCAAAGCAGATTCAAGTGTTTGAATGGCATAGTTAAAGTCCAGATCTATGAATTTCTACAATCATTTCAAAAGCAAGTATCATTTTCCTTCCACTTCCCAATTCTGATCTAGTTTCTGTTTGGACAAAATTCAGTTTGCAGAATGTGGAAAAGTTAAATGGTTATAAAAACTCTGAGATTTAACGCAAATCTTACAATCATTTAGTTTTTCTTTTGGTGATTATTTTCTTTTTGTTTTATGAGACCAAAGTTATGATAAGATTAAACCTCTGAAACTCTGTGGTTCTTCTGTTCTCATGAACTCAACACTGAATGACGTTTGTGTTTTTAAGTGAGTTTTCTTCCATATTTATTTAGTCAAATTTACTGCAATTATTACTCCTCTTTTAAAACTGTTTAAAATAGTTTAAGACAGGGGTGCTCAAAGTGTGGCCTGAGAGCCATTTGTGGCCCTTGACCTGATTTTTTAGGCCCCAAATTCAATTTAAGAGGTGAAAACATTTTCTAGTGACGTCTTAGAAACAACAAAGTATTTATCCTTTGATTACCAACTCTCTTTTTTTAATTTATAGTAAATAATCACAAATATGCAGTAATATTTACTCAAAAGGAGACCTGGGAGTTTCCAAATCTGTATTAATTTCTCTAACTTGGCAAAAATATTTGATGAAAGAATTATTCAAATTGTGTCCCTTTCTTTGGGAATGTTGTATCATTTTATCTGAAAATAAAAATCAGTCAACAACAACTGTATGTGTCTCTTATATATAGATAGATAGATAGATAGATAGATAGATAGATAGATAGATAGATAGATAGATAGATAGATAGATAGATAGATAGATATCTGTAATATTTTAGGATTAATGCCACCTGGTTCCACACCAAACCTTTTTACATGTGAGTTAAAATCATCAAGTACTCAGGGATGACAGAAATATATTTTATTAAAACAAAAACAAAAAAAATCCACTATTCATGCATTAAGTCCACCCCTACTAATGCAATATAACAATTAAAATATTAAAGTAGTCAGAGTATTTTAGAAACATGATTAGATTTTTTTTTTTTCTTAGCCTGGAAATATTTTGTGTCTATTTTCACCAACAGAAATTAGATTTTTAGGTTTTAATTGTCTGACATTTCCACTATTTGCACACACCTGTTTTTTCTGATGTTGTCCCAGATGAAACTTTGTCAAATCTTTGTCCTCCCACTAAATCAAGTCGCTTCTTTGCAGCTGAATTTCATCACTATGTCTGCGGAGCAGCTGACTCTCATTTCACCTTTAAAAAAGAACTTGGTCTCATTCAGCACATTTGCATGTCCTTTCCAACCACAGATGTGTAAAACTCAATCATTTGCATCAGCAACTAAATGATAAAGTAAAAACATTTTCCAGGAACTATTAATTAATAACACTTTGGTAAAATAATAAAAACAGGATTTTTATAGATTTCAAAAATCTATAAAACTATCCAGGATGTGTAAACTAGTAAGATCTAATTTACTGCACATTCTTTCTCTACTATCCTTATTAATTTACAGAAAAGTGAAAGCTTCAGCATTTTATGTTTATTAAACCCAGCTTATGACTGTTATTGTAACTATTATTGTCAAATTAAACTGCTAAATATAAACTAATACTTATTTTTCCCTTTCAAAGCCAATAAGATACCATAAAATGTGTAAACTAAAAAAGAGTCTATAGTTCTCCACACCAAAGCAATGCAACATCATCTGATAATAACTGAACCTTGGAGGTTGATGTTTCAGTTTACGGTCACAGTTTATGCGCTTTATAGCATTTATAGCAGCAGAGATACTTTACATTTTATATTTTTTCCTTTTTTGTGTGAAATTCAACCAGCAGGGTGGTCTTCAGGTGAAACTGGTCTACCTCTGTCAGAAGGATGAATAAATGTAAACGTAACTTTTTATTCTGTTGGTAGGAACACAAACAGGTCGGATTTTAATGCTTCTGATAGTCTAAAGTAATTATGTGGTTTACAGACTCATTAAAAGTGCATTTCTATTTCTAAGGACTTTTGAATTCTTTCAAAAATATGCAAACCAATTCATCTGTAAAAAATGTGCTGAACAGACATTAGCCTGTTCAGCACAGGCTAATGTCTGTAGGCTAATCAAACAGACATTTGATTAGCCTACAAAATCAAACAGATTTTGTAGGCTAATGCTGTGAAGTACATATGTCAAAGTCAAGGCCCGCGGGCCGCGAATGACTTATCTATGGCCCCCTGAATGACATTCAATTACTATTAAAGGCCGCAGCGGCCCGCAGGCCACAGCGGCCCGCTGGCGTTTTGCTCGCACCAAGACTACCTTCCCCACAATGCAACGGTAGCGTGCGAAGTCACTGCAGCGCACAAGTGGCTTCATTGTTCATCAGCAATCAGAGCAGAGATCAACTTTCAGGTACCCCCTCCTCAAAAATGGCTAAACGTTTAG